>WBZZ01003953.1:127500-135000 GCA_019918135.1 Paulinella micropora
ATAAATACGTACATAACATATTCAAATTCATAATATTATTATATATACAGGTAAGTCTCAATTTACTCACTCGCTCGCTTGCTCACTCACTCTCATTAGTTCACTCTCTCGCTCGCTCGCTCACTCACTCATTAGTTCACTCTCTCGCTCGCTCGCTCACTCATTAGTTCACTCTCTCGCTCGCTCGCTCCATAGTACTCACTCACTCGCTCGCTCACTCGCACCCTCACATGAACATTGTTTGCGAATCGCAAAACAGTTTGCGATTCACAAATTTTGTTGCGAATCACAAACAGCTTTGCGATTCATATTTTATTTTACGAATTACATAATTGTTTGCGATTCGCAAATTATGTTGCGAATCGTAAACTGTTTAATGATTCACAATTTTACAGCTACTTGTGCTTGCCTCTATAGGTGCCTATACTCGATCATAACAATCTTCGATCTAAGGAGAACCAGAGAAGCTGTTATTCAGGCCTTCACTAAGGACAACTTTCCTACCTGTGCGTTCGGTGAGTCAGGAGAAGATAACTCAGGAACACTAAGTCGACCTAACGAAGAAGTAAGTTTCTTGAAGTTCTTTGATTATCGTAATGAAATTTAAATTGTTTGCGATACTCAAACTTATTTGCGAATCATAATTTTATTTGCAATTTGCAAACATATTTGAGATTCACAAACATATGTGTGATACTCAAATTTATTTGCGAATTTTCATTTTCTTTACCATTTGCAAACATAATCGAAATTGTAGCATATTTTCCCCTTGTTGACGTTGTGTAGAGGTGAAAACTCTCCTTCTGCAAGGCGAGGGTCACGCTTACAGTTTGCACTTACCCAGTGAGAAATGGATCATCTTTTTGTGTTGTTCATGCCAGGTGATCCAGAATTGACCAGGATGTACCTCGTGGAGTACTTACGTCCTTGTACGCCCGAGGAAATGCCAGAAGCAGAGCCTTGCGATGGAACGTCTTATGAGTTTTTCGACTTTAATACTAAGAACAGTTCCGGTTGGCGATCGCACAAGCAGAGCGAGGTGTTGTGCCAATTGAATTTGTTGTCTGGCAAAAGAAAAATGACACAAAATATGCTATTTGTACCGACTAGCGGTAGCCAAGGTGCAGTCACTGTTGCGAAATCTATGTTTCGTCGCAAGAGTGTTGTTTTTGACATTATATATTCAGATGTAATTATACAGTCTAATGCAAAAGCACAGTGACATGTGATTGATTTCCTGGGCAACGACTACTCATCATCGAATAGCAGCTTACCAAAAACATCTCCTGTTCTTCACAGAGCTTTTCAATCTGTTAATTGCATCAGGAACGGAAACCCCCTTTTGTTATTTACCAATGTGTGTGAACAGTGTAAACCATATACAGGGATAGTGCAAGATGGAGACTTCGAGGTAGGGACAGAAGTTTTTGATGACAGACACTTACATCTGAACAAAGGAAAAATATTAACGCAGGAAAGTTGGGATAGGGTACTTGCGTTGAGTCTGCGTTATCAGAAAGCACTTAGCTTTTACTTGCAGGTTTGATGTTAATAGACCTTTAATACGTTAAGTTCATAAATTAAAAAATGTCTTCCATTAGATTTGAAACAGCACTGGAACCGGAAGCCTTTAATATTGCTGTTGACATTCAAGACAACAACAAAAATTAGTTTTTCATTTTTGTGTCAGATTTTCATGTTTGTGACAGTTTTTTCATTTTTGTGACAAAAATTCAAATTTAACGGTAACATTTCGCGAAAATTTACGATATTTTGCGGACGAATATAGCAGTTAATTTGAAAATTCAAATTTTCACCCAAAATCAAAATTCCAACCAAAACTGAAATTCCAACCAAAACAGAAAAATCAATTTTTTTTGTTGTCTTGAATGTCAACAGCAATATATTGAGAAAATTAAAAAAAATTGAGAATCCCAACATATGTTGCGATTCACAACCAACTTTGCGAATCGCAAAATATTGTGTAATTCACAACTAATTTTGCAAATCGCAAAACATTTGTTGCAAATCGCAATTATTTCCGTAAGCGAGCGACAATGTTGCGAATCACAAAATATTTTATGATTCGCAACATATTCTGCGAATCGCAAAATAAGTCTGCGATTCGCAAATTATTTTGCGATTCGCAGATTTATTTTGCGATGCGCAAATAATTTTGCGAAAGTCCACGATTTTTGCGAATCGCACATTATTTCAGTATATTGGGGGACAAATTGCAAATCGCAACTTATTTTGCGGGTACGTGTCCCCGTAGTGCGATGTACGGATCGTGGGGGTTTCCACGGCAGGTGAGCCAGGAAAGAGTGAGGGGGGGGGATCACGAACGGGAATGGGGGTTTGACGTATGACAGGGGAACGGAGGGCAAGGCGACAGCGGCGACGGGGCGACGGATCGGGATACGGGAGCCCGGAAAGGGACGAGATGGGGAGGAGCTTGAAGACACTGGAATACGTGGATCTGACATAGGCAAAAAGAGGGGGCGGGACGAGGGGATAGACGAGAGCCAGGGAGAACGAAATGCAAAACAGCAGAAGGCAGAGGAGCGAGCATGTAGCGGATCGGGGGTACAAGGAAAAGGGTACACAGAGGGCGAGAAGAGTGAGGGTGAGAACAAGGAGAGAGAGAGAGAGAGAGAGTTTAGAGAGGGAGCGGGAGAGAATTGAGGGGAAAAGAAGCGAGAAGAAAATAGAGAGAATAGAGAGTTTAGAGTGGCAGGGGAAAAGAAGCGAGAAGAAAATGACAGAGAGAGGGCGCGGGAGCGAGAACGACTATTGCTGGAGACACACTGGAAGGTGAGTCAGAGGCATGAGGCGATGAGAGCGACGCCGTCGGTTAGTCAAATTAAAAGATCAAATCTCACACTGGCGTATACTCGGGTCAAGTTGAGGAGTTTGGGAGGGGATGTGGTCATCGGCAACGATACCATGGCTGCCATCAGCGTCATCGGAAAACACTTCTTGGATAAGCACGGGCAACAACCATGGTTCCAGCAGCGGTTTCGGGCGACACGGGGTTGGGTAAAGGGGGTGTCGGGTACGACGGCGATGACGGGCATGATACTGTTGGCGTTTGATCTGGCGGGGGGGGGGGGGGGGATACATATACACACAGGTTCTGGGTCGTTCCGGCATATACAGGGGCACTCCTATGGAGTTTTGACGCGCTGAAGCGTATGCACACTCACATCGACTGTCACAGAGAAGAGGTACGGTATGGACGGGGAGAAAACGCTCCGGTATATCCAGTGGTGGAATACGACTCAGAGGAGGGACAAGGGGGCATACCGGGAGCATGGGTGGCGAACGATTTCAGGGCGGCACGGATAGAGATTGAGAAGGGAGCGGAGAATAAGGCAGCGGAACAGGAGGTTTTTGCAATTGGAGAGCACGAGGGGGAGGGCGAGGAAAGCAAGTCGGAAGATGAGTGGACGAGGGCAAGAATCGTCGCTCTGGTCGACACGAGGTCGGAGTATTTCCGGAAACAAAGGGAGGAGGCCTCGGACGGTTAAACTTTCCCGAAACACGGGCGAGATTTGGGATACCAACATAAGGAAATGGATACACGGGTGTTGCCTATGGCACAGTATGTAGTATGCAATAGGGCAAACCTAGCCAGGCCAAGGTGGAGATTTTGAACTTCCTGCAGGAGCGGTGGGGAAGCCAACCCATGGTAGCGGATTCGGTGTCTCAGATCAAGAGGACGTTGAAAAATTGGCTTTCGCACGGGGATTTCACGATTATGTTTCCGGTGGGAAGGAGAACGGAGATGTGGTGGTACGATGTGGAAGATTGTTTAATCGCGGACCCGATACCGATCCCGAGTCGCACACAGAAGTTGATAGTGGCTTGCCGACTCGGCTCGAGGACGATAGCCAGGCGGTACCGAGAGGAGCTTCTGAATCGGGATCTGGCTTCCATTCGGGTTGAAGCGTTTACGCACATATCCGGGGTATATCACAGAACACACGCCATTCAGTATGCTATGATGATGGACCAACTGGCAAGATTCGCGATCCAAGAGCGGAAGACACCAGCCTTATATCGATCAAGGGAGGGTTTAGACGGGGATGTAACGGAGGTAGCGGTGGACGATATACAGGGGCAAGCGACAGAGGAGCAGATCAAAGAGGTGACGGATAAGGCGAGACAGGCGTTACAGGAACAAGCGGAAACATGGGAAGGCACTTCGGAGGAAAGGGTTGCGGCTTTGGGGGTTATGGAAGACCTGTATTCTCGGGATCACAGATCCTTCGGACGGATTAGGGCCGAGACATATGCTAGGGACGAGGAACCTTAGAATTGCTCGGAGATCTGCTTCAAATCAGATGCAGACCGCCCAGTAATTTTCGGATCACAGATCCTTAAGACGGCGAAGCGATGGTTTGACTGCGACATGATTAGACCGTTGTACGTCTATGGCAGATCGCCATAGAAGAGGGGGAGGAGATAGTTCAAAATTCAAATTCAAATTTGAACTCGAAAATCTCCAAACTCAAATTTGCATTTTGTAAGCACCGGACGTACAACGATGATGAAGAGCAAAAACTTAGCGGTCACTCAAGCTACTCAATGGGTTGTCTCCACAGGAGCCGATCACCCATGAGGAAGCAGACCCGGAAAGTGCGCTCTCATTTGCAGATATTTACCAATCTACCCCTATTTACTACGGTTCCCATATAAGACGGGGAGGGGGGATTGTAGGCGCAGATAGGTAAATATGCGACCTTTTCTTATACCCTCATACACAGTGATGTATACTCGGAAGAGCTATATCTCTTTAAAATGTAGTTATATCCGTTTTTATTTATATACTTTTGAGCTGGTTGAAAACGATAATATTACGATTCTGGCATAACCGGTACTACTTTTTTAAGTCGTATAATATTATCGTCAGGGATAATACTGGGAAATGCCTCTCTTTTCCCTTTTTGTTGCTTGGCTCTGACAGTCTTCTATATTTTCCGCCATACTGGTTTCCTCTCTTTGTGGAGGAGGAAGATTAGGTTATTTTCAGAGTGCTGTGGAATTGGAAGGATAAATACCCCGGCTTACATTAAATAATATCTTTTTATTAGAACCGACAAATGAAATGCAAGTGGAAGTGAAATCGGATGATCGACGGAGGCTCATGATCATGGCCGCGGCTTGAGCAGGATTTTTTTTTTTTTTTTTTTCCCCCACCGTCTATTCAATTGCTGGCGACACTGATTCAAGACATAAAAACACTGATTTGGTTGGAATTTAGATTTTGTGACAAAAATTCAAAATTCTCAAATTCACTGCTATATGCGTCCGCAAAAAACGGAAATTTTCGCAAAATATTCTAGTATTATTAATAATACCGTTAAATCAAGAAATTTGAATTTTCCCACAAAATCGAAAAAATAACACAAAATCGAAATTCCAATCAAAATCTAAAAAGCAATAATTTTTTCCTCTTGAATGTCGTCAGCAATAATAACTAGGCTTTTTCAATTTTTTTTCAAGTTTTTTTTCCCACTATTATTAATAATAACGATGCGAGTTTTTTTTTTTTTTTTTTTTCATTACTTACGCAAACACTGTTTTAATAAAATACTCAAGTTTAATAATGAACTTTCAGAACGCTTGGTTTTCGTAGAGTGGCTAAAAAGGAACTTCCGCATGTAATTAGGCGAACATCGTTAAAAAATAAGGGTGAACTGACCCCCAAAGCCGCCGATGATAGAAAACTTAAAAGTTAGAGCTGCTAAGCGCGGTGGCACTGAGGAAAACTGTTAGTGACTGAAATTTTTTTCGCTGATTTTTCTTTTCTTTGTCGCTCTCTCTTTGAAGCTTAAATTTATTTAACTTATTTAATATTTCTTCTTTTCTTTTCCGCTGAACGACTTTTACGGTAATATTATTGAAGAACGCTTGCTCTTCCTTGACGGCTGATTAGTAAGGAAGCATGCTTTCCATCCTCCGAGTCCTTTCTTTCCCAGGGGCTTTTCTATGAGTCATCCAATGGTCACTTCCCTTCTACGTCTTGTGCTTTCCACTCATCTGTACGAATGGCAAGTATTCTATTCTTTAAAGTCACTGGCAGTTGATTGTGGGGAAAAAAAAAGGCCAAGTAGTATGACACTGGCAGCCAGAGACCGCCTACTCGGCTCTGAGGCCCTCAAGGCTTCCGCGGGAAAGGGCAGAGCTCAAGAGGTTGAGGTCTGTTGTGTTCTCAGCCATTCTTGCTGTTGCCTCTGCAGAGCGTCCAGCTTGCTTGCTAGCACCTGCGCAGGAAAAAAACAAAAAATCAACCCCACAAAGGCAGAAAGGATAAGGTGGATCGGAGTTTCGTGGTGTTGGCGATGATTTTACGGGAAAACGGAAAACGCACCGAGGTTTTCTGTCACATATTTGGCTTCTCATACACTAGCATGGTTACATGCAAAGGGGGGGGGGGGGGGGCGCTGGGGAATAATGTAACATCCGATGTCGTTGACAGTCTGTTTTGTCGATGTCGTCGTTGTCAGACTAGATAGAATAGATAGAATAGATAGAATAGATAGAATAGATCTATCTACCTACTTATCTACCGATCTATCTATCTATCTATCTATCTATCTATCTATCTATCTATCTATCTATCTATCTATCTCTCTCTCTCTCTCTCTCTTTATCTCTCTATCTCTCTATCTATCTATCTATCTATCTATCTATCTATCTATCTATCTATCTATCTATCTATCTATCTAATCTATCTAATCTATCTAATCTATCTAATCTATCGTTGTGCAGAAGGTGTTATAGATAGATAGATAGATAGATAGATAGATAGATAGATAGACGCTTCACGAACATATAATACAAACATACATATAACATATATTATATATATATATATATATATATATATATATGACCTGCTGTTGTAGCTCTAGACGCTTCACGAACATATAATACAAACATACATACATACATGTATATATGTACATATATATATATATATATATATATATATATATATATATATATATATATATATATATATAAAACCTGCTGCTGTAGCTCTAGACGCTTCACGAACATATAAAACAAACATATATATATATATATATGTATATATATATATATATATATATATATATATATATATATAAAACCTGCTGCTGTAGCTCTAGACGCTTCACGAATATATAATACAAACGTACATATTATATATATATATATATATATATATATATATATATATATATGACCTGCTGCTGTAGCTCTAGACGCTTCAGGGCCTGCGATTATGTATGTATATGTATGTATATGCATGCTTATGTATGTTTATATATGTATATGTATGTATATGTATGTATATGTATGTATATGTATGTATATGCATGTATTTGTATGTATATGTATGTATATGTATGTATATGTATGTATATGCATGTATATGCATGTATATGCATGTATATGTATGTATATGTATGTATATGTATGTATATGTATGTATATGTATGTATATGT
>WBZZ01003953.1:175000-180000 GCA_019918135.1 Paulinella micropora
TTACAGAGACAGGGGTGCGAAAAAAACGAGGAAATTTGGCATTCAGGACACTCCCCTAACACAAATATTTGTGTGAATTCCAAAAAAATTATACCAGCATAATTATACCAGCATCAAGATCGAGTCTGGGGCTAACCACCCTGCAAATATGAGCTTCCAACTCTTCCTCGTTCCGACAAACCATGATTTATAGGGACAGGGGTGCCGTTTTGCGGGGGGTGGGGGTGGGGGGGGAGGGTGGGTACACAATTTTTATTTTCCCCCTCCCCCCAAACCCCCCACCCCCTTCACCAACACCTTTCAGGGATAATAATAATAATAATAACTAGGGGCTGCGCCAACACGTGAAGTGATGGTTTACCGGTGCGCTTCGCGCACCAAACCCCGCCAGCCCCACTTCTTATCACTTTTTGGAGGGCCCCCCGGACCCCCCCCCCCCCCCCCTCCCACCCCTTTCCCTTCGACAGTGTACGTTGAATTGCCGGAGGTGCCGCAAAGGGCGCCTGGTGGCCAAAAACCTCAAATTTCAGGTGTGGGTGCCACCGGCGATCAGAACGGGTACGTTCAATCGCAGGGCTCCCCCGGACCACCCTTTCCCTTCGACAGGGTACGTTGAATTGCCGGAGGTGCCGCAAAGGGCGCCTGGTGGCAAAAAAAACCTCAATTTTCAGGTGTGGGTGCCACCCGCGACCAAAACGGGTACGTACAATCGCCGGGCTGGGATTCCCGGGGGGGGGCCTCCCGGACCCCCCCTGCCCCGTCGACAGCGTACGTTCAATTGCCGGAGGCACCGGCAATTACTCCCAAAAAACAAATAATTTTGGCATTCAGGACCCTCCCATAACGCAAATATTTGCGTGAATTCCAAAGAAAGTATATCAGCATCAAGATCGAGTCTGGGGCTAACCACCCTGCCAATATGAGCTTCCAACTCTTCTCCTGCTTCCCACAAACCATGATTTATTCCGATGGGAGAGCAGAAAATCGGGTTAAAAAACAAGGAATTTTGGCATTCAGGACACTCCCCTAACGCAAATATTTGCGTGAATTCCAAAAAAAGTATATCAGCATCAACATCGAGTCTGGGGCTAGCCACCCTGCAAATATGAGCTCCCAACTCCTCCTGGTTCCGACAAACCATGATTTATTCCGACAAGAGTGCGGAAATGTTGGGGGGGGGGGGGGGACACAAATTCCCCCTCCCCCCAAACCCCCCACCCCCTTCACCAACACCTTTCAGGGATGATGATAATAATAATAATAATAATAATAATAATAATAATGATAATAATAATAATAATAATAACAATAATAACAATATCTATTGATCCCTGGAAGGCAGACGCATCTATCTATCTATCTATCTATCTATCTATCTATCTATCTATCTATCTATCTATCTATCTATCTATCTATCTATCTATCTATCTATCTATCTATCTATCTATCTATCTATCTATCTATCTATCTATCTATCTATCTATCTATCTATCTATCTATCTACCACCTACCTACCTACCTACCTACCTACCTACCTACCTACCTACCTATCTACTTACCTCTGTTTTCGAGCGATGGCTAAGTTGTCTATGCCTAGGGGATATAGAACGAGATCTTCGTGATCTGAAGAGATGTTCTAACACTCTTGGGCCGGGTGGACTCACTAACAAGCAAGGTGGTTGGGCGGGTAGGTAGGTGGGTGGGTGGGTAGGTAGATAGGTGGGTAGGTAGGTGGGTGGATGGGTGGGTGGGTAGGTGGATAGGTGGGTAGGTAGGTAGGTATGTAGGTAGGTAGGTAGGTAGGTAGGTAGATGGATAGATGGATAGATGGATAGAGGGATAGATAAATAGATAGATAGATAGATAGATAGATATAGATATAGATATAGATAGATAGATATAGATAGATAGATAGATAGATAGATAGATAGATAGATAGATAAAGATATAGATATCTGTATGAACCAGACAGATGTAAAGGAAGTTCTCTTTCTCGTTCTCCTTCGATCGCTCCATAGCTTGAAGAAGACCCTCGACCTTCTCTCGGACTTATCTGAAAAAAAGATGGGTAGGTAGGTTGGGTGAGTGTGTGAGAGAGGGAGAGAGAGAAGGGGGAGGGGGAGAAGGGGGGGGGGGGGGGATGGGGGGGGGGAAAGGGGGGGGGGGCTGTCTAACAATCATTTCCTTTGTCCATCTATCTGTCTACCCAGGTAGGTAGGTAGATAGGTAGGTAGGTAGATAGATGGATGGATAGAGGGATAGATAGATAGATAGATAGATAGATAGATAGATAGATAGATAGATAGATAGATAGCCCCATAGCTTGAAGAAGACCCTCGACGTTCTCTGGGACTTATCCTGGAGAAAAGATGGGTAGGTAGGTAGGTAGGTAGGTAGGTAGGTAAGTAGGTAAGTAGGTAGGTAGGTAGATGGGTAGGTAGGTAGGTAGATAGATGGATGGATAGAGGGATAGATAGATAGATAGATTGCTCCATAGCTTGAAGAAGACCCTCGACGTTCTCTCGGACCCATCTGGAGAAAAGATGGGTAGGTAGGTAGGTAGGTAGGTAGGTAAGTAGGTAGGTAGGTAGATGGGTAGGTAGGTAGGTAGATAGATGGATGGATAGATAGATAGATAGATAGATAGATAGATAGATAGATAGATAGATAGATAGATAGATAGATTGCTCCATAGCTTGAAGAAGACCCTCGACGTTCTCTCGGACTTATCTAGAGAAAAGATGGGTAGGTAGGTAGGTAGGTAGGTAGGTAAGTAGGTAGATAGATAGATGGATAGAGGGATAGATAGATAGATAGATAGATTGCTCCATAGCTTGAAGAAGACCCTCGACGTTCTCTCGGACTCATCTGGGTAGATAGGTAGGTAGGTAGGTAGGTAGGTAGGTAGGTAGGTAGATGGATGGATAGAGGGATAGATAGATAGATAGATGGCCCCATAGCTTGAAGAAGACCTTCGACGTTCGCTCGGACTTATCTGGAGAAAAGATGGGTAGGTAGGTAGATAGGTAGATAGATAGATAGATAGGTGGATGGATAGAGGGATAAATAGAAGGATCGCCCTGTAGCTTGAAGAAGATGTAGGTAGGTAGGTAGATAGAAGATAGATAGATAGATAGATAGATAGATAGATAGATAGATAGATAGATAGATAGATAGATAGATAGATAGATAGATAGATAGATAAGATAGATAGATAGATAGATAGATAGATTTTTGACATTCTCTGGAGAAAAGATAGGGATCGGATGTGTATAAATGTAGCATAGATAGAGATAGATAGATGGATGGATAGATGGATGGATGGATGGATGGATGGATAGATGGGTAGATAGATAGATAGATAGATAGATAGATAGATAGATATCTAGATAGATAGATATCTAGATAGATAGATATTTAGATAGATAGATATCTAGATAGATAGATATCTAGATAGATAGATAGCTAGATAGCTAGCTAGATAGATAGCTAGCTAGCTAGCTAGATAGATAGATAGATAGATAGATAGATAGATAGATAGATAGAAAGATAGATAGATAGATAGATAGAGAGATAGACAGATAGATAGATAGATAGATAGATAGATAGATAGATAGATAGAGATAGATAGATAGATAGATAGATAGATAGATAGATAGATAGATAAATAGATAAATAGATAGATAGATAGATAGATAGATAGAGAGATAGACAGATAGATAGATAGACATATAGATAGATAGATAGACAGTAGATAGATAGACAGATAGATAGACAGCTGACGGATCTAGGGCTGCTGATCCATGTTTTACGTAGCCCATGGCCCACCTCGACCTTCAAATCATTTTGCCTAGGCATATACATATACATATACATATACATATACATATACATATACATATACATATACATATACATATACATATACATATACATATACATATACATACATATACAACATTCAAATCACTTACTCCAGGGCTTGTGTTTGACCTACATACATATACATATACATACATATACATACATATACATACCTATACAACATTCAAATCATTCAGCCTAGGCCTTGTGTTTGACCTACATACATACATATACATACATATACAACATTCAGATCACTTAGCTTGTGTTTGACATACATACATACATATACATACATGTACATACACATACAACATTCAAATCATTCAGCCTAGGCCTTGTGTTTGACCTACATACATACATATACATACATATACATACATATACAACATTCAAATCATTTAGGCTAGGCCTTGTGTTTGACCTACATACATACATATACATATATATACATACATATACACCATTCAAATCATTCAGCCTAGGCCTTGTGTTTGACCTACATACATACATATACATACATATACATACATATACAACATTCAAATCATTTAGGCTAGGCCTTGTGTTTGACCTACATACATACATATACATACATACACATACATATTCAACATTCAAATCACTTACTCCAGGGCTTGTGTTTGACCTACATACATACATATACATACATATACATACACAACATTCAGATCACTTACGCCAGGGCTTGTGTTTGACCTACATACATACATATACATACATGTACATACATATAAAACATTTAGATCACTTACGCCAGGGCTTGTGTTTGACCTACATACATACATATACATACATATACATACATATACAAATTTCAAATTACTTACCCAAGGACTTGTCTTTGACTTACATAAAATACATACATTACATACATACATTACATACATACATTACATACATACATACATACATACATACATACATGCATACATGCATATATATAATGTAAAAAGCCAGACGGGAGGATGGATAGAATATAATAGAATAGAATAGACTAGACTAGACTAGACTAGACTAGACTAGACTAGACTAGAATAGAAGAGAATAGAAGAGAAGAGAATAGAATAGAATAGAATAGAATAGAATAGATCAGATCAGGACAGAACAGGACA
>WBZZ01003953.1:187500-190000 GCA_019918135.1 Paulinella micropora
ACACACATACATACATACATGCATGCATGCATACATGCATACATGCATGCATGCATACATGCATAAATACGTACATACATACATACATACATACATACATATCGTACGTACATAAAATACATGACATGCATACATAAAACAATAACATACATAACATACTAACATACATATATCAAACGTACATAGCATACATACATTGCATACATACATACATACATACATACATACATGCATGCATGCATGCATACATACATACATACATACATACATATATACATATATACATATATACATATATATATGTTATATATATATATACATGCAATACATACATACATACATATATACATATATACATATATATATATACATGCATACATCATACATACATACATACATACATACATACATATATACATACATACATACGTACATACATACACACACACACACACACACGCCCGTACATACATACATACATACATACATACATACTTATCCATACACATACATGCATACAGACATACACGCATGCGTGAAAGCGTTGCCAGGCTTACGACTTCTACTACTTTGCGCAGCAAATTAGGGAAACGGCTGCCTCAAACGATCTCCTTCGAATGGACATTTACCAGCTCAAAAACGCTGCCGTAGGCTTGGAAAACATGTCATACTGTCAGTGAGTGACGCCACCTAGGTCGAAGTGATACTGGGCAGTGAATAAAGTTTTGTCGTGGTTGTTTTGAGGTGTTGGTCTGGTACCGTTGCTGGTGGTGGGGTGGTTGATGATGTCGTTGATGTCGTCGTGGTCGTCACGTTGTTGTTATTGTTGTGTGTTGTAGTTGTTTTTGTTGATTTATTGTTGCTGTTGCGCGCCAGGACTTTGGGAGGCCGAAGTAAGGAAAGAAGTTGTTTTTGCTTGGCGTGAGTGATGTGCGAGGGCCTGTGCAAGTGTGTTGCTCTGTTGTGCTCTTATTTTGTTTTTGCTTTTTGCTATTTCGGTGCTCTGCGGTGCTGCTTGCATTTTATAATCCTTTTAAAGCCTGGACATATGTGACAAGAAGCCAGAACGAGAGTCACTTGACAAGTTGTTTTGAGTCGTGTCGGTTGAAACTGATCATGAGTCATAACACATGACATCGCGAAGGAGCCAGATCGAGCTCATCGCAGCACTTCCAGTTTCAAGTAGTACATTTCAAGCTTGGTACGGTTTAGACCATGACTTTTTTTTTTTTCAAGTTTTTTTTTTTTTTTCACACCGTGACAGTTTTAATACTCAAAATACTTGCCGTCCCACTATTACCGGTAGGAATGATCAGTGCCACTCGGAAGCTTAAGAGACCGGCTCAGTCAAGTTTCAAACTTCAATATATAATGACTCCGACGGCGGTCCGGCGGGCCACTGCGGAGTCAGACTGTACCGTGAGAAATAAGTGGCCGCAAGCGCGGCGTGACTGGCCAGTGTCTGAGAGTCCGCCGTCAGGAAAACTTGTGCCACCGCCGTTGAGCTCACTTGCAAGCTGGCTTACTAGTACGCCGCCGTGGTCACTAGTACTATCACTTGAAGTTTTAAATCAAGTTCTGGATGATACTACGGTACAGGGCTTCAACTCGAGTCAACTGTTTCAAATAACCGTGACTTTGTCATCCGACCCGTCAAGTTTTTCCCGGGCCCCGGCAGGCCCCCACCTTTCAGTTTTTTTCTTAGTGAGATACTACTAGTACAAGCCTCCGCCGATTATATTTTTTCACGGTTGGGCACGGGCACGGTCTCCGTGGCAAAGCGTCGGGGGCCTTTATGAACTTGAAGTTTACCTCCAGCTATAATTAAAACGTGACTAGTATGTCACGGGAGTCCGACTCATTTTAAATAAGTCACAGTGATGCCGCCGACGGTCCGAGTCCAAGCCATTAATTCAAATACCGGGACGGGACGGTCCGACTCGGAGTCCTCGAGCTGGCCTACTACGTTAAAAACTTCAAGTGACTGTCTCCGAACCGTGTAGGCTTGAGTTAAAAACTTCAAAGCCTGTGAACTGATTTAGTCACTGAGTGCATCATATAGTACTACATGATGTCACGGTTGGCATACTTCTGAAATATTAATGAACTTGAAACAGTCCAGTGGCTTTCTCCATATTTTCCTATCAAGTTTTTCTGATAGTATTGCTGTTGACATTCAAGACAAAAACTTGAACGTGACTTGCGACAAAACTTCAAAAAACTTGAAAAAAAAAAAAAAAAAGTGAAAAAAAAAAAAAAGGTTTTGGCTGGACTCTCACTGAATTGCAGTTTTGGTTGGAATTTTGATTTTGGGCCGCTTGAAACTTTGAATTTTTCAAATCATATTAAAATATCGCAAATTTTTGCACTGAAAATTTTAATGTTACAGTTACTACTGAATTAGAAAACTTGAATTTCAGTCACAAAAATGAAAAACTGTCGCAACAATGAAAACCAATATAATATAAAAACTGAAAACTGATAGTAATTTTTTTTTGTC
>WBZZ01003954.1:0-30778 GCA_019918135.1 Paulinella micropora
CTTTTTTTCATGAGCTTTCTTGTCTGTTCCGGCTTTTCCCTCCCCCTCTCTTCAGGCTCTTGTTTTTTCTTGCACTCAGAAACCCCCTCCCTCTTCTTGATTTCTCTGCCATACAAATGAAAAAAAAACATTTAGATCTTGGCGGCCCCGGTTTTTCAACAAGAATCAGTAAGAATTGAACACTCTTTTTTTTGGCTCTGTCGGGCAGAGAGAAACGAAAGAAAAGAAAAAAGGAGATGCAAAATCTCTCTCTCTTTTTGCCATGAACACTTGCCTCCTTGGGCCCATGCTGTGGTCGGCGTGGCTGGCGGCCGCCAACTGTCCGTACGTGTGGCGCGACCCCGTGCCGACGGACCTGGTGCTAGAGCTGGTTGTGCCCGCGGGCGGCGCCGTGTGGACGCTGCCGGCCGGAGCCGCGACACTGCGCCGCCGACAGCTAGCGCAGGCCGGGGTTTTCACGGTGTACTGGGGCGACAACACGGCCGTGCAGACGTGCTCGTCGGCCGAACCGTGCACGCACACGTTTGCGAGCGCCGGCGTGTTCATTAGCATCATCGAGGGCCCTGTCGTGGGCTGGGCCATGACGCTGGCGTGGCGCGAGCAGCAGCACAGCAACGTCGCGCTGCTCAGCGTCGTGCAGTGGGGCGGGCTCGAGCTGGATACTGGCAGCGGCTACCACTTCTACGGCGAGACGCAGCTGCAGTCGCTGCCGCCGCTGTCGGCCCTTGACACGTCGCAGATCACGAGCTTCGCATTCAGCTTCTCCGGGCTGCCGGTGACGTGCGTCGACGTGTCGGGGCTTGACCCGCGTTCGGCGCTGGTGCTGACGGGCGCCTTCGCCAACTCGCCGTGCCTGACGTTTGCCAACGTCTCGAGTTGGGACGTGTCGCAGCCGCGGGACATGTCGTTGATGTTCGCCGGCACGACAGTCGCGACGATCGTGGGCTTAGAGAGCTGGAACGTGTCGCGCGTCGTGAACGCGAGCGGCATGTTCGCTCACGCCACCGCGCTGCAGGCCGACCTGTCGGATTGGCGGCTAGACAGCCTGCAGGACGCCTCCGGCATGCTGACGGACAGTCTGCTGGCGCAAAATCTCAGCGGCTGGGTCGTGACCTGGACGGAGCAGACGTGCCTGCAATTCGTGCAGTCGGCGCAGCTCGAGAACTGGCAGGTCCCGTTTGCGTGCCAACAGTGGCTGCCGTCCGTGACGCCATCCGCTTCGGTGACGCCGTCGCTGACGCCGACCGTGTCAGTGACCGCGTCGAACCCGAGAACGCCATCGTTAAGCCCGGGAGCTTCGAGCACGTCCACCGCGTCGCTGACACCATCGATGACGGCGTCCGTGACAAATTCTGTCACGCCATCCGCTTCTGTCACGATAACCGTGACGCCGTCCGCTTCTGTGACGCCATCCGCTTCTTTCACTATATCTGTGACGCCAACCGCTTCTGTCACGCCATCCGCTTCTGTGACAACATCCGCTTCTGTGACGATATCTGTGACGCCATCCGTGACTGCCACAATATCTATGACGATATCTGTGACTGCCACGATAACTGTGACGCCATCCGCTTCTGTCACGCCATCCGTCACGCCATCCGCTTCTGTCACGATAACTGTGACGCCATCCGGTTCTGTCACGCCATCCGCTTCTGTCACGATATCTGTGACGATATCTGTGACTGCCACGATAACTGTGACGCCATCCGCTTCTGTGACGCCCATAACTTCTGTCACGCCATCCTCTTCCGTCACGCCTTCCGTCACGCCTTCCGTGACTGCCACGATATCTGTGACGCCATCCTCTTCCGTCACGCCTTCCGTGACTGCCACGATATCTGTGACGCCATCCTCTTCCGTCACGCCGTCCGTGACTGCCACGATATCTGTCACGCCATCCGCTTCTGTGACTGCCACGATATCTGTGACGCCTTCCGTGACGCCGTCTGTGACGCCATCCGCTTCTGTGACTGCCACGATATCCGTGACTGCCACGCCTTCCATGACTGCCACGATATCTACGACGCCATCCGCTTCTGTCACACCATCTGCTTCTGTCACGCCGTCCGTGACTGCCACGGTATCTGTGACGCCATCCGCTTCTGTCACGCCATCTGCTTCTGTCACGCCGTCCGTGACTGCCACGGTAACTGTGACGCCATCCGCTTCTGTCACGCCATCCGCTTCTGTCACGCCGTCCGTGACTGCCACGATATCTGTGACGCCATCCGCTTCTGTCACGCCATCTGCTTCTGTCACGCCGTCCGTGACTGCCACGATATCTGTGACTGCCACGATATCTGTGACGCCCACCACCTCGGCGACACGGTCCGCAACGGCCACAATATCTGTGACTGCCACTATATCTGTGACTGCTACTATATCTGTGACTACCACGATATCTCTGACGCCCACCACCTCGGCGACACGGTCCGCGACGGCGACGGCATCCGCTTCTGTCACGCCATCCGCCTCTGTGACTGCCACTATATCTGTGACGCCTTCCGTGACGCCGTCCGTGACTGCTACGATATCTGTGACTCCCACCACCTCGGCGACACGGTCCGCGACGGCGACGGCATCCGCTTCTGTGACGCCATCCGCTTCTGTGACTGCCACGATATCTGTGACTGCCACTATTTCCGTGACACGCACACCCACGATATCTGTGACACCCACCATCTCCATGACGCCGACTCCCACGATATCTGTGACGCCATCCGCTTCCGTGACACCGTCCGTGACACCCTCCCGCACGCCCACGATATCTGTGACGCCATCCGCTTCCATGACGGCGACGTCCACAATATCTGTGACGCCATCCGCTTCTGTCACGCCAACAATATCTGTGACGCCGACGCCCACGATATCTGTGACGCCATCCGCTTCCGTGACGTCCACACGCTCCCCAACACCATTGCCCACGCCCACGCCGCAGATAAACGAGTGCGTAGCCTGGCGCAGTAGCTGTGATGATGCGCTGAATTTCGTGGACTTCACAGGCTCTTCATATACCTCTAGCTCTAACACGTATACTATTGGAAGCTCTAGCGCGGGTGGTATATACCCAGCCTGGAACGCCTTTACCAGCGTTACCGGCTATTATTGGAAAGCAGGTACAGCAAAATATAACAGTGCAGGAAATTATATCGGTACTTCAACATATAATACCGGCGGCCTCTTGGGTGAGTACCTGAGTATCTCAGCCCCAACGGCGTTTGTCGTGACTCATTTTGCCCTGGCTGCGACGGACGTGTTGCCGCCCAATAGTTTTGCGCTGATGGCATCCAACGACGGGGGAGTGCAGTGGACGAACCTGTACCAATCCTCTGTGAATCCCTTTGTCCTGGGCGAGGAGCGTACGTACACGATAGCGCAGCCCGGAAGTTACTTGTTGTACCGGCTCGTCGCCCTGACCGTGCCCACAGGGGGTACCAGTGCGTATGCACAGATTAGCAGGGTGTTCTTGAGGGCCTGGTGCTGTCCTTCGTGCGCCAACACACCCGCTGAAAGTTACACTTGCACCTGCGACGCGGGCTGGGCAGGCGGGGGGCTCGGCAAAGGCTGCTTCCACTACGATGCGTATCGTGACTATTCGCCCGATTGCGATACTTCCTTCCACCAGACGTGGACTTCCAACACGTTGGGGTCCTGGACTGTTACCGGCAGCAGCAATGCTTCGTCGGTCTACACGCTGCTGGGAGCAGACACCGCTAGCTCAAACACTTGGTCGTCGGCCGCCGTCTATAGCATAGCGGATGGGACGTACACGGGAGGTCAGAGCACGGCGGGCGTCGCGGGCGAGTGGGTGCAAATAGCCAAAACGGCGGCGGTGGTCCTGACAAGCTACTCTTTTGCCTGCAGGTACGTAAGCGGTGGTAGCACGGCGTGCCCCGGCCATCCCGTGAGCTTTGCACTTTTAGGCAGCGGGGATGCGGTGTCGTGGGAAGTTTTGTCGACCATAAGCAATGCACAGGCCCTGGTACAAGGGCAAGAGCGCACTTACCAATTAAGCGCGCCAGGTCCGTACTCGTATTACAGGTTCGTCATCACCAAGATCCAGCCGGCCGCCAGCGGGCGGGCTACCATGGCGGACGTGTACTTTCGCTTGTGGTGCTGCCCCGGTTGTACAAGAACAGGCGGAGCTAACTATGCTTGCACTTGCGCTAGCGGCTGGTAAAGCGGAACGTCAACGGGCTGCTTTTACGGGGCCTGTAGCTCTCACAAGACAAGCGGAGTGAGTTATCGCTCAGCTGATAGGGTCTTTGGCTGCCCCGCGAGCTTCACTACCCCCGGGCTTTTGGTAAGTTCAACTTTGAACGATGGACAAAGCGGCGCACCTTATCTGCGGGGGATTACTTCCGGAGGCGCGTGTAATTATGGCTGGCACATTTTGACTAGGAACGAATACACTCTCTACGATCTTTCCGATTCCCAATACTATATCATTGCCTCTGGCATTTGTACCGCCTGCTGCGACTACATGGGGCTAAACGGGGTCGGACCCACAGGGAACGTAGCTTGCAGTAACTTACAAAGTACAATGATTGACAAATATTGGGCACCACAAACGTCAGGGCTTTTCCTGAATTTGCCGTCCCTGTTCATGTGGACTGGCGGATCTTCCACCTCCAGAGCAGCCGAGCAAATAAACAAGACCAACTACATGCTGTACGGTGTCTTCTGTGCTTTGAATTTTTAAACAAAGCACGTGCTGCACGGTGTCTTCAAGCACAGGCTATGAATGCCATGCACCATTTCCGTTTATTGTAGAGTAAAAAAACACACATATAAAAAATTTAAATGGAGAGAGACGGAGAGGGACCGGCGCGACCGACATTCTGCGCGAGCAACAGTAAAGCAAGCACCGTTCAAGCGCGGGCTTTCTTTTAAAATTAAAGAAAAACTCCTTGTTGCTTTCTTGTATAGCTTAATGTCTTGTTCCTTTTCTATTTTTAATTGTTTTTGTTCTCTCTTTTTATTACAACTAACCACACACACCCCCGAACCCACTGCTTCAAATTCTTCCGGGGGGGGGGGGGGAAGGATGCGGGATTGTTTTTTTTTCAGGCCAAGGGCGCAAAGGCACTTGCATCCAGGTTCAGGCGGGCCTCCTGGCGCTGCGAATCCTCGACCGCGTCCACTAGCTGGCGCAGCTTGACGTACACCGCGCCCAGGCACACGATGACGGCCGTGAAGCCCGCGCACACCGCTTGCTTGAGCCAAAGCTGTTCCTGTTCCGGCGGCGACTGGTAGCGGACCGCACTGTTGCCGATCACCAAGATAGCGGCCACGCCCGTGATCCACATGGTAACGCTCAGGGCCCAGTCCCACAAACTCTGCGAGCGCCGCTGCAGGCTGGACAGCGCTTGTCGGCAGCCGGCGGTACGATTGTTTTCGCGGATGTCCATTTCTCTCTATTTTTCGGCTGCCTGGGCTAAGTGGCTCGCATTTCACGAGGACTCAGCTCGCGCCCCCACATCGGCGACAATGAAGGGCGCACATGGGAGCGGGGGACAGGCAGGGGGGGGGGGGGGGGCCGCCGAAAAAGTCTCAAGGTCAATAGAGAGCAAAACCTGTTGTTTGGTGCAAAGGTGAGGGGGGGGGGGCCGCGGGAAGGCTGTGGCAGGGCGGGGGGGGGGGGGGGGGAAAGAAGGTTGTAGCAGGGATGGTGAAAGAAAAGCTGGGTGCAAAAAAAACCAACAACCAGACAAGAGAGAAATCGCACAGCAAACGCGCCCGTGCGTAAACAAAAAGAGGCCTGTCTGACAAAAGGTGACTACAAGGGCAGGTACCAACGGCGGCAATCTTTTCTGCAACAAGACGTCAAGGGGTTGCTACGTGCACGCGCTGGTGAAGAGATTGCAAGGCTGCCCGAGCGCCTGCGGACATGGGCTTGCCTTTGCTGGCGCGAACGCAGGCAACTGGCGCAGAAGTGCTGCGCTGAGAAAACGTTGGCAAACGAAACAGTCCGAGAATTAAAACCATTTTGTGTGCCAGAGCCTACGAGACGCTCTTTTTTTTAGTTCCTGAGATTGAGGTAGGAGGGGCGGGGGGACAGGTTTTGTTTGTGACGCAGTGGGGTCGGCAAAAGCCAAGCCCCGGGCACCACAACCACTAGCTGTGGAGTGCTGCCAGGGCTTGTTGTTTGTGGAGCGACTGACGGGGGGTGATGCCCCGAGGGCCGCCTGGTTTAGGTCTGCCGGGACACGACCTCCGGGCTCCGGAAACATTTCCCCGCACTGGCGGCGACCGGCCTTACCGGTCGGGTTACGAGGCACGCGTGTTGCGCGGAAGGGCTGTCGCCCCAGAGTTTAGCGCAGGTTTTTAACCCTCTCCCCCTCCACTCTCTCTCCCCCCTCTGCCGAAACAGAATTGTAAACTAAATTAAAAAATAGCTGACTTTTCTGCCTAAGCAGGCAAAGAAAAAGCCGTACATTTCGGCAAACTTTTGTGAGATCTCTCATTCTGCCGCAGATTTCGGCAGACTTTCGCGCGAAACTTTCCTTTCACCGCAAAAACTCGGTCAGCGACTGAATTTCTTTTTGGAAGCAAAGGACATTTCGGCAATCCTGCTACTTTTAAGAGCAAAATTTTCGGGAGACGACGGCGGGTTGGGAAAAAAATGTAAACATCAGAAATTCCCCGCCCGCCGGCGTCTCCCGACAAATTTTCTGTCGCTAAAAATTTATTGCCGAAATGTCCTTCGCGAAAAAAAATTCTTTTGTGTGCCGCAAATACCGGACAATACCAGTTACCCGTAAATTCCGGCACTGGTGGCACTTGTCGCGAAATTCACCGGAAATTCGAAACTAGTGAAAAAAAAATTTGCAAGGGACATTTCGGCAATAACTGTTTAGCTAGAGAAAATTTTTGGGGAAACAAACGCGGGAGGGGAATTTCTGATGTTTACATTTTTTTCCCCGACCGCCGGCATCTCCCGAAAATTTTTCTGTCGCTAAAAAGTTATTGCCGAAATGTCCTTCGCGAAAAAAAATTCTTTTGTGTGCCGCAAATACCGGACAATACCAGTTACCCGTAAATTTTGGCACTGGTGGCACTTGTCGCGAAATTCACCGGAAATTCGAAACTAGTGAAAAAACATTTTGCAAGGGACATTTCGGCAATAACTGTTTAGCTAGAGAAAATTTTTGGGGAAACAAACGCGGGAGGGGAATTTCTGATGTTTACATTTTTTTTCCCCGCCCGCCGGCATCTCCCGAAAATTTTTCTGTCGCTAAAAAGTTATTGCCGAAATGTCCTTCGCGAAAAAAAATTCTTTTGTGTGCCGCAAATACCGGACAATATCAGTTACCCGTAAATTACGGCACTGGTGGCACTTGTCGCGAAATTCACCGGAAATTCGAAACTAGTGAAAAAAAAATTGCAAGGGACATTTCGGAAATAACTGTTTAGCTAGAGAAAATTTTTGGGGAAACAAACGCGGGAGGGGAATTTCTGATGTTTACATTTTTTTCCCCGCCCGCCGGCGTCTCCCGAAAATTTTTCTGTCGCTAAAAAGTTATTGCCGAAATGTCCTTCGCGAAAAAAAATTCTTTTGTGTGCCGCAAATACAGGACAATATCAGTTACCCGTAAATTTTGGCACTGGTGGCACTTGTCGCGAAATTCACCGGAAATTCGAAACTAGGGAAAAAAATTTTTTTTTTGCAAAGTTCGGCACGTGGTTTAAAAAAAGGGAAAGAAAACGAGGGGGGGGGGGGTGCGCGCGAGGAGGAGGGGGGAGGGCGGAACGAAAGAGAGTGCAGTCGCGCACAATCCCCCCCCCCCCGCACCCTCTCACACTCTTTTTGTCCCGGGCTTTTTTGGTGTCTTCCTCCTTCCCTCCCTCTTCACCCTTTTTGTTTCATGCTCTTGTTTTTCTTTTGTTCTTGGCACTTGCCTCTCTTTCCCCTCTCCCCGCCCTTGGTTTGAAAAGCATTTAAAATCTGGGCTAACTAGAATTAGTAAAAAAAAGTGAACATTCTTTCTTTTTTGGTGTCAAGCTGGTCTTTAAAGAAAAGCAAAGAAAACGCAACTTCTCCCTTTTCTTACACCACTCTAGCATGCGCGTGCCGCTGGCGCCCTGGCTCGTCGTGGCCCTCGCCCTCGCAGGCGCCCTGTGCCCGTACCCAGTTCCCGTGCCCTCCAGTGGCGCGGTTTTTGTAGTGAACTCGGGGGTAGACGGATCGACGTACGAGCTGCCGTTCTTGCCCGACGCGAATGCGGCCGCGCGCCGGCGCTTGGCCGGCAGCTTCCCCTACACGGTCGACTGGGGGGACGGTGCGGCAACCGGCACGTGCGACAGCACCGTGCCGTGCAGCCATACGTACACGACGGCCGGAAACTACACGGTTACGCTAACGGGCTCAAAGATTGTCGGCTTCACTACGCGCGATTCTCCCGTGCCGTCGGCTGGAGGTTGTACGGACAAAACCCTTGCGAGCGGGGTGCCCTGGTACGACAGCGATGGACCAGTTTACACCTGCGCCTGGTATCAACTCTATGAAAACTGTCCTTGGGCCGCTGGCTATGCCAGGGAAGGGATGATTGCTACTGATGCCTGCTGCACGTGCGAAGGGGGCAACAGACAAACAGCTAGCCAAGTGCCCGTGCTGACCTCGATACAAAGCTGGGGCCCTGTTCGCTTGCACACGACTTCGGGCTACCACTTTGCTAGATCGGTGCTCACGTCCGCACCGCTGCCTCTGCCTGCCTCCAGCGGACTGCGATCGCTCGCACACTGTTTGGACGGTCTTGGCTCGCTGGGCGCTGCGTCGTTGGACGTGAGCGCGCTCGACACCTCGGGCGTCACCAACCTCACAGACTTTGCGTCAGGTGCACCACAGCTGTTGCTGGTCGGGCTCGGCGGTTGGGACACGTCGGCGGTCGTGGACGCGTCGCGTGCCTTTAAGGGTAACACCGGGCCCTTGGCGGAGGTTGCATTTTGGAACGTGGACGCGCTAGAGTACGCCGCGGAAATGTTTAATGGCGCGCAGTCCTTTGACGCGGACCTCTCGGGCTGGCGCCCCCGCCGGCTGCGCACTTTCAACGGCATCTTCTCGCTGGCCACTGCCTTCCGCGGCCGTGGGGTAGGCGCCTGGTCGTCGGAGAATCTATCAAACAACTCTTCGCCGTGCGGCCAAATCGTGTATGGTACGCGCTGCACGCCGCCGTTTTGCGCCAGGCCTGCCTGGTGCTATAACGCCGCGTTAATCTTCGAAGCACAGATCAACGTCGCCGTCCAGGGTACTTATAAGCAGCTCTTTGTACTTCCCACTACAGACGATAATCCCTTGCGAGTTAATTACGGCGACGGTCGGGGGTGGGTCGACTGCAACCAGGCCGACGCGACAACCTATGACTCCAACAGTATTTGCTCTCCCGCCACCAACGGTGGTTACGCCACCACGGGCATTTACACTCTGCTCATCGAGGGACGGCTGGACGGGTTTCTCAGCATGGTCAATCGCTATAACGAACACCGGCTGAAGTTCCGAGCCATTTATAGCTGGGGTAACGTCTCGCTCTCGAGCCCCCCGGCTTACGTGCTGCAGGGGACTCTGCTAAGTGGTGTCTTGACCACTACTGCCGGACCTTCTTACTCCGCCGAGTCGAACGCGCTCTTAGAATTGTTTTATCTGGCACCTACCTCCGGCACGAACGCGCTCGCGCGCGTCACCCGGGCTGATTCTTTATTCTGGAACGCTTACAAGCTTGTCGGCGACCTCAGCGACTGGCGCATTCCCTTCAACGGCAGTGCCCAAGGCGCCTTTGCGACGCCAGCTGCACCCAGGCGCCCCGGTACACTACGCCGCCCGCAGTCGTGGTCACCGCGGACGTGGACGTGCTGGCCGAACTGCAGATGTACGGCGTAAGCTTCGTCGTGTCGTACAGGGCGCCGGCGTCGCTCTCCCAGAGGCCGGACGCGTCGGCCGCGAGCGGCGTGCCGGCGGCGGTGCCGGACGTAGTCACCAGCCAGCCCGCCAGCCCCGCGGGTTCCACCGGCGAGAACGGGCCGGCGTTGGTCGGCGCGTAGCCCGCGGCGCAGCCGCACTCGTACGAGCCGTACGTGTTCGTGCACAGCGCGCCGGGCCCGCACACCAGCTCCACGCCGTCCGCACACTCGTTGACGTCCGGCGAGCCAGAGGGGCTCTGGCTCGGAGAGGCGGTCGCGGACGGCGACACGGTCGCCGACGCGGTCTGAGTCTTCGAGCTTGAGGCCGTCAAGGACGCCGACGCCGACCGCGAGGAACTGCCGGTCAGCGACGCCGAAGCGCTCAGCGACGAGTTCACGCTCCGCGACACGGTCACGCTCGGTGACGCGGACCCCGACACTGACGCGGACGGTGACGCGGACCCGGACACTGACGCGGACCGAGTCACCGTCGCGCTCGGCGTCGCGGACGGCACCCACACGGCGCACTCGGCACTTGTGCGCTGGCTCAGGCACGCGTCGTACGTCGTGCTCAGCAGCTCCGCGGGCGCGCCGTCCGTGAACTGCCGGGCGTCGCGCAAGCTAATCAGCCGCCAACTCGACAGGTCGGCCCGCACCGCCGACTGCGCGAACACCGCCGTCGCCTCCCACACGCCCGTCACGTTCCAGCGCTCCAGGCCCGGGATGGTTGTTACGTTTGTGCCGTTGAACAGGTACGAGATGTCCCGCACGCGCGACAGGTCCCAGCCGCTCACGTTGGAAAATTGGAGCTTCGGCGAGTTCGCGAACGCGCCGCGCAGCGCTAGCGCGGCGCGCGTGTCCAGCCCCGATACGTCAAAGGAGGCGTCCCCGAGCCAGGCGAAGCTGAATTCGAAGCTCGTCACCTGCGACGTGTCAAGGGCCGACAGCGGAGGCAACGACTGCAGCTGCGTCTCGCCGTAGAAGTGGTAGCCGCTGCTAGTGTCCAGCCGCAGCCCGCCCCACTGCGAGATTGCGAGCAGCGCGACCTCCTCGTCCGCCTGCTGCGCGCGCCACGCCGGCGTCATGGCCCAGCCCGGCACCACGCCTTCCACCGCTATTGTAAACACGCCCGCGCTGGCAAACACGTGCGTGCACGGGCCGCTGCTTGTACAAGCTTGTGGCGGCGCGCCGTCGCCCCAGTCTACCAGCCATTGCTCGTCTTGCGCCAATTGCCGGCGGCGTGCGACGATTGCTGTCGAGCCCGCGGCCGGCAGCGTCCACACCGCGCCGGCGGCGCCGACGGACAGCTCGAGCAACAGGTCCGTCGGTTCCGGCGCGCGCCAGGCGCAATCCGCCAAGGACACCACCGTCAACGCCAGCGCTAAGCCAGCGTTCATCGTCGTCTAGAGAGGGACAGAAAAGGAAGGATGTGCGTCTCCTTCTTTTTTTTTGGTCGTGATGCTGACAAGTGTCGAGATCTTCTAGTTTAATAATTTTTTTTGAAAAAGTTCTTCCCGTTTCAAGATACACTGTTCTGTAACTTGGGTTTTTTTTCGGGGGGGGGGGGTGGTGTGGGAAACGGCGGGGAGGGAAGCAGGAGAGAAAGCAAGGAAGGCGAGGACCAAAAAAAAGTCAGCAAATTGTCATTACATTCTTTTGTTTGGGTTGCCGGCACGAGAGGAGGGGGGGGGCGCCTGTTTGCAATTTTTGTCTGTAAATACTGGAGAGGGGAGACGGGGGCAGGGGGGGGGGGGGGCGGTTCCCAGCTGCGGGCGAATTTGCGCAGGAGTTACGTGGTCCCATTGCTACCTCGCTATTGTACGTTTCCGACCCTCCCCCCCCCCCCCCGCTATATTTGTTTTTTCCATTGGAGGCACGTTGGAAGTGTCTTGTTTGACCGGCTAGGTGACTTCTTAAATGCACGCCGGCACGTCCAGCGTGACGCGCACGTCACCCAGCGTCACTGATGACGGGCAGGAAAGGCCACCTGCAGTAAACTTGTAGTAGTTGCGCAGGGCCACCAGGCGGTACGCGTTGTAGGCTTGGGGCAGGTTTAAGGTCAGGGTCTGGGTCGTGCCCCATAACCAGCCGCTCCACGTGCCGCTCGAAGCTAGGTAGGTCCAGCTGTTGCCCAGGTCGCTGGAACCCAGGATCGCCAGCTCCGAGACCGCCTGGTAGACCGCGCAGCCGGACCCCCCGAAAGGGCAGGTGCCTAGGCCGGGAGGGGTAAAAGTATTACTGGTGGCGGTTGCGGCCACCGACAGGAGCGGCGCGAAGCTGCCGGCCGACTGCGTGAACGTGACGTAGGCGCCCGCATAATTGTTCCCGTCGGCTACGGTCAGTGGCGACGAGGCAGTATTGGTGCAGGTAGAGCCGACAATAGCAGTACCGTACTGGTTGGAGCTTGAGCTCCAATAAGTGGTGGCAGAGCCGTCGGCCACGACGTTTGCAGAGCCGGAGCTCGAGCCACTGACGCTCACCGTCCAGCCGTACAGGCCGCCGGGCGACGTCAGGGTCTTGGCACCGGCTTGAGCGTAGCCTGCATTGCACGTACAATAGAAAGAACCCGGGGTGTTAGTGCAGACCCCGTTGGCACCACAGCCCCCGTTGTCGGGGCGGCTGCACTCATTGATGTCGAGGGACGGCGTGACCGAAACGGTTAGCGTCACACTGCCGGTGAGCGAGGTCGTGGGGCTGTTGGTGGGCGTGTTGCTGCGGCTGGAGTACAGCGACTCCGACGCCGACGGCGTCGGCGACTGTGTCGGCGTGACCGAAACGGTAGGTGAACGCGTGGCGGAGGCGGTGAGGCTGGGGCTGGACGTCGGGGTCGCGCTGGCGCTGCGGGTCGGGCTGGGGGTCGGGGTGCTGGTCAGCGAAAGGCTCGGCGACTGGCTGGGCAGCGCGCACACCGGCACGTCCAGCGTGACCCGGAGGTCGCCTAAAATGGCGGCGGAGCTGCACATAAAGTTGTAGATCGAGTACCAATGGAAATTGCGCAGGATGACGAAGCGGTACGCGTTGTAACTAGCGGGGAGGTCTAGGGCTAGTGTTTTCGTCTGCTCGGGGGCCCAGCCGCTCCACTGTCCCGCAGCCAGATAATTCCAGTCTGTGCCGCCGTTGCTAGAGCCGAGGACTACCAGCTCCGAAACAGCGGAGTGGGACGGGCAGCCCGCGCTGTCGGCACAGCCGCCCTGCCCGGAAGGAGTGATAAGCGCCGGGGTGCTTATCACACTGACAGAGAAAAGCCGCGCTGGGCTGCCCCAGGCCTGCTTGAAGACGATGTAAGCTCCTGCGTAGCTGGCCCCGTTGGCGGCCACGGTGACAGGCGCGAGAATGCTGGCCGGGAAATTGCAAAACCCGTTACTGTCGCTGGTGGACTGGCCGTAGTTGCTACCACTGTTCCAGAGCGTAGAGGCCAGGCCGTCAGTAGCATTGCTCGCTTTCTGTGCTGAGGCCGCCCCGCTAACCAGGACCTGCCAGTCGTACAGGTAGTCGGGCGACGTCAATTCCTGGGCGCCGGCCCGAACGTAACCGGGCGCGCACGTGCAGGAAGTGCCGTTTGGCGTAACGCTGCAAAGCCCGTTGGGCCCACAGCCCCCGTTGTTGGGGCGGCCGCACTCGTCGGGCGACCCTGAGGGGGTTAGGCTGCGCGACACGGTGGGTGACACGGTGGGCGACGCTGTAGCAGTAGCAAGTGTGGCGGACGCCGCGGTGGTCAGCGAGGCGGTCAGCGAGTAGGTGGTTGACGCCGTGGCAGACGCGGTCGGGGTGCTGGGGCTTGGGGCAGTCAAGGACCGCGTGACGGAGGCGGTCAGCGAGTAGGTGGTTGACGCCGTGGCAGACGCGGTCGGGGTGCTGGGGCTTGAGGCAGCCAGGGACCGTGTGACGGAGGCGGTCAGCGACGCGGTCACAGAGGGTGACGCGGACCGCGTCGCGGACGGTGCCCACACGGCGCACTCGGCGCTTGTGCGCTGGCCCAGGCACGCGCTGTGCGTCGTGCGCAACAGCTCCGCTGGCGCGCCGTCCAGCAACTGCCGGGCGTCGCGCAAGCTATTCAGTTGCCACTGCGACAGGTCGGCCCGCACCGCCGACTGCGCGAACACCGCCGTCGCCTCCGACACGCCGGACACGTTCCAGCGCTCGAGGCCCCGAATATCGATTGCCTGCGTGCCGTTGAACAGGTACGAGATGTCGCGCGCTCGCGACAGGTCCCAGCCGCTCACGTTGGAAAACTGGAGCTTGGGCGAGTTCGCGAACGCGCCGCGCAGCACTAGCGCAGACCGCGTGTCTAGCCCCGAAACATCGAACGTAGCGGCCACGAGCCCGGCGAAGCTGTACTCGAAGCTCGTCACGTACGACGTGTCAAGGGCCGACAGCGGCGGCGCTGAAGTCAACTGCCATTCGCCGTAGAAGTGGTAGCCGCTGCTAGCGTTTAGTTGCAAACCGCCCCACTGTAAAATCACTAGCAGCGCCACCTCGTCCGCCTGCTGCGCGCGCCATTCCGGCGTCATGGTCCAGCCCGGCACCGTGCCTTCCACCGCTATTGTAAACACGCCCGCGCTGGCAAACACGTGCGTGCACGGGCCGCTGGTTGTACAAGCTTGTGGCGGCGTGCCGTCGCCCCAGTCTACTAGCCATTTTGGCTCGTCCTGCGCCAAATGCCGGCGGCGTGCGACAGACCCCCCCGCAACAGTGCCCGCGGCCGGCAGCGTCCACACCGAGCCGGCGGCGCCGACTGACAGCTCGAGCAACAGGTCCGTCGGTTCCGGCGCGCGCCAGGCGCAATCCGCCAAGGACACCACCGTCAACGCCAGCGCTAAGCCAGCGTTCATCGTCGTCTAGGGAGGGACACAGAAAAGGAAGGATGTGCGTCTCCTTCTTTTTTTTTGGTCGTGATGCTGACAAGTGTCGAGATCTTCTAGTTTAATAATTCTTTTTTTTTTAAGTTCTTCCCGTTTCAAGATACGTTCTGTAACTTGGGTTTTTTTTCGGGGGTGGGGGTGGGAAACGGCGGGGAGGGAAGCAGGAGAGAGACAGAGAGGAGGGAAGAAGGAGAGAAAGGAAGGCGAGGAAAAAAAAAGTCAGCAAATTGTCATTACATTCTTTTGTTTGGGATTTGCCGGCACGAGAGGAGGGGGGGCCCGCCTGTTTGCAAATGTTCTCTGTAAATACTGGAGTGCGATGACTGTGTTTAGGTACATACAAGAGCACCTTTTATTAAATAGTTTCTGCAGCGGCTACTCGCTAGCTAACGTCAAGAACCTTTAAAAAAAAGCTTATATATATGGAATAGCTCTGTACAACATTAGAACGGAAATTGTGCGTGGCACGATGTCTTTTGTCAGAAATTCATAGCACACAAGACACCATGCAGCAGGTAGTTGGTCTTGTTGGTTTGCTCGGCCACTCTGGTGGTGACGGTTCCGCCAGTCCACATAAACAGGGACGGTAGATTCTGGAAAAGCCCTGTGGTTTGAGGCGCCCAATACTTGTCAATCATTACACTTTGTAAGCTACTGCAACTTGAGCTTCCGCCGGGTCCAACCCCGTTTAGCCCCGAGAAGTCACTGCTGATACATGAGCCAGAGGCCATGATATAGTAATCGGTGCTGGACATACTCCAGAGGGTGTCTTCGTTCCTAGTTAAAATGTGCCAGCCATAATTGCACGCGCCCCCGGCAGTAACCCCCCGCAGATAAGGTGCGCCGCTCTGTCCGTTGTTCAAGGTGGAACTTACGAAAAGCCCGCGGGTAGTGAAGCTCGCGGGGCAGCCAAAGACCCTAGTTGAGTGATAAGCCCTTCCGCTTGCCTTGTGAGAGCTACAGGCCCCGTAAAAGCAGCCCGTTGACGCCGCGCTGTACCAGCCGCTAGCGCAAGTGCAAGCATAGTTAGCTCCGCCTGTTCTAGTACAACCGGGGCAGCACCACAAGCGAAAGTACACGTCCGCCATGGTAGCCCGTCCGCTGGCGGCCGGTTGGAGATTGGTGATCACGAACCTGTAGTACAAGTACGGTCCAGGCGCTACTTGGTAGGTACGTTCGTGCCCTTGTATCAGGGCTTGTGTATTGCTCAGGGTCGACAGAACATCCCACGACACCGCGTCCCGGCTGCCCAAGAGCACAAAGCTCACGGGATGCCCCGGGCACGCCGTGCTACCACCGCTCACGTACCTGCAGGCAAAGGAGTAGCTGGTCAGGGCCACCGCGGCCGTTTTGGCTACCTGCACCCACTCGCCCGCGATGCCCGCCGTGCTCTGTCCCCCCGTCCCATCCGCTACGCTATAAACAGCGGCCGACGACCAGGTGTTAGAACTAGCGGTGTCTGTCCCGAGCAGCGTGTAGGCCAACGAAGCATTGCTGCTAGCGTTAGCTGTCCAGGAGCCCAGCGTATTGGAAGTCCACGCCTGGTGGAAGGTACTGTCGCAATCGCGTGGGTAGTCGCGATACGCGTCGTAGTGGAAGCAGCCTCTGCCCAGCCCGCCGCCCGTCCAGTTCGCGTCGCAGGTGCAGGTGTAACTTTCGATTGGTGTATTAGCACATACGGGACAGCACCAGGTCCTCAAGAACAGCCTATTAAGTTGTGCGGGCAGATAGACGGTCGAGTATTCTATGTTCAGAACGACGAAGCGGTAGAAGGTGTAACTGCCGGGCTGCGCTATGTCGTAGGCGCGCTACTCACCGTAATTAAAGGGGCTCACAGAGGCTTGGTACAGGTTCGTCCACTGCACTTGGTCGTTGGAGGCCATGAGCGCGAAACCTGTGGGCGGGAGAATGTCTATCGCAGCGATGACGAAACGGGTCACGACAAAGGCCGCTGGGGCTGAGATAGTATTACTCAAGTAGTGACCAAAGAGGCCGCCGGTATTATATGCTGCAGTGGTAGGTCCGACATAATTCCCATATCTATACGATGAACCCGTTTCCCAATACAAGTCAAGGCTGTTGAAGGCCTTCCAGGCCGGATATACACCACTATCGCCAGAGCTTGCAATAGTATACGTGTTAGAGCTAGAGGTATATGAATAGCCCGTGAAGTCCACGAACTCCAGCGCCTCATCACAGCTATTGCGCCAGGCCACGCACTCGTTGATCTGCGGGCTGGGGCTGGGCGATGGTGTTATGGACGGAGTCGGTGAGACTGCGATGCACACCGGCGCGGTCAGCGTGAGCCTGAGGTCGCCCAGGCCCGCTGACGGGTTACACGATGATATGCCCCCCGTAACAAAGGCCCAGCTCTGGCCGATAACGAAGCGGTACGCGTTGTAGCCGGACGTTGGGGTCAGGGAAATCGCGCGTTCCTGCCCGGCGGCCCAGTCCGTCCAGCTGCCGCCCGTAGCCAGAAAGACCCAGTTGCTGCCACGATCGGCCGAGCCGAAGACGTGTAACGTGCCAGGGGCCCAAACCTCCGTACAGCCAGCTGGGATCTGGCAGCTGCGGTCACCATAAGCAATCGTGCGCTGGCCTGCCACGACCCCGACCGACCACAAGGGAAAGAGAGCCCCGTCCGACCTGACGATTTGCACGTAATCTCCTCCATAGGTTAGCGTCGTGATTGTGCCAATATAGGGACCCGTACAAACCCCATTTACCGGGTTTGGTGGATTGTAATTATCAGTGGCAGTGTTAGCAGAGGTCCAGGGCGTGAGGTAGTTGTTATCCACCGCGTCGCTGGCGCTGCTTGCGAATGTGGTGCTGACGGTCACTGTCCAGCCTAACAGGCCGCCGGGCGACGTGAGCTGTGTTTGGTTTTGGTACCCCGAGTTACACGTGCAGTAGAAGGCGCCGTACGTGTTGGTGCAGATGCCGTTGGAGGTGCAACCGCCGTTGTTGGTGAAGGCATACTCGTTGACGTCGGGCGACGCGGACGGCGTCACAGAGATCGTAGCGGACCGCGTCACGGACGTCGTCACAGACGACGTAACTGACACAGTCGCCGACGCGGACGGCGTCACAGAGATCGTAGCGGACCGCGTCACCGACACGGTCGCCGACGCGGACGACGTCACAGAGATCGTAGCGGACCGCGTCACAGACACGGTCGCCGACGCGGACGACGTCACAGAGATCGTAGCGGACGGCGTCACGGACGCGGACAAAGTCACAGAGATCGTAGCGGACGGCGTCACGGACGCGGACGAAGTCACAGAGATCGTAGCGGACGGCGTCACCGACACGGTCGCTGACGCGGACCGCGTCACAGAGATAGTGGGCGTCCCCGAGTCAGACTGCGTGGGTGTAGCGGTCGGCGACGCGGTGGTCGAGGTAGATGCAGTGATGGACGCCGTGGCGGTCAGCGACATCGACGCGCTTAGTGAGGAGCCGAGGCTCCGCGACGCGGTCGGGGTCGACGACAGAGACGCGGTCATCGAAACAGTGGGCGACAGCGTCGGTGATGCTGTCGGCGAGCTAGAAGGGCTCGGGCTTGACGATGAGCTCTCCGACACAGTCGCGCTCACCGAAACAGTGGGCGACAAGGTCCCCGACGCTGTCGGCGAGCTAGAAGGGCTCGAGCTTGACGACGAGCTCTTCGTCACAGTCGCCGACGCGGTCGGGCTACCCGAACTTGACGCGGTCAAGGACGCCGACGGCGTCCGCGACACCGAGGCGGGTGGCGAAGAGCCGGGGCTCCGCGAGGCCGTTGGGGTCGAAGACGCGGTCCGCGACACTGACGCGGACGGCACCCACACGGCGCACTCGGCGCTTGTGCGCTGGCCCAGGCACGCGTCGTACGTCGTGCTCAGCAGCTCCGCTGGCGCGCCCTCCAGCAACTGCTGGGGGTCGCGCAAGCTATTCAGTTGCCACTGCGACAGGTCGGCCAGCACCGCCGACTGCGCGAACACCGCCGTCGCCTCCGACACGCCGGACACGTTCCAGCGCTCGAGGCCCCGAATATCGATTGCCTGCGTGCCGTTGAACAGGTACGAGATGTCGCGCGCTCGCGACAGGTCCCAGCCGCTCACGTTGGAAAACTGGAGCTTGGGCGAGTTCGCGAACGCGCCGCGCAGCACTAGCGCAGACCGCGTGTCCAGCCCCGAAACATCGAACGTAGCGGCCACGAGCCCGGCGAAGCTGTACTCGAAGCTCGTCACGTACGACGTGTCAAGGGCCGACAGCGGCGGCGCTGAAGTCAACTGCCATTCGCCGTAGAAGTGGTAGCCGCTGCTAGCGTTTAGTTGCAAACCGCCCCACTGTAAAATCACTAGCAGCGCCACCTCGTCCGCCTGCTGCGCGCGCCATTCCGGCGTCATGGTCCAGCCCGGCACCGTGCCTTCCACCGCTATTGTAAACACGCCCGCGCTGGCAAACACGTGCGTGCACGGGCCGCTGGTTGTACAAGCTTGTGGCGGCGTGCCGTCGCCCCAGTCTACTAGCCATTTTGGCTCGTCCTGCGCCAAATGCCGGCGGCGTGCGACAATTGCTGTCGAGCCCGCGGCCGGCAGCGTCCACACCGCGCCGGCGGCGCCGACGGACAGCTCGAGCAACAGGTCCGTCGGTTCCGGCGCGCGCCAGGCGCAATCCGCCAAGGACACCACCGTCAACGCCAGCGCTAAGCCAGCGTTCATCGTCGTCCAGCTAGTAGGGAGAAACAAAGTGATATTGCAATGGACTGGCGTTGCCGGTCGAAGGCTTTCTCTTTTTTTTGCGGGTTTTAAAGATTGGAGATAGCCCCGCTTTTTGCAGAGACAGCAAGCAAAAAACAAAACTTGGGAGAGAGAGAGAGGGTGTGTAGTTGGGCGGGGGAGAGGGGGAACGCGGGGGGGGGGGGGGGGGGTTCTCTCGTGTCTAAAGGGTGCTACAGCGGGTGGTGGGGGGGGGGGGGGGCCGACAGCGACTGGGGTGCACAGGGTGGGGGTGGGGGGCCGACAGCGACTGCGGCACAGGAAAGAAACGGTCGTGTGTGTGGGCGGTGGGGGGGCCGCAAAAGAGAAATGTCGGGGCGGGGGAAAAAGAAATCCGGGTGCCCAAAAAAAACAACCAGACAAAAAGAGAAACACGCGCGTCCGTGCGCCAAAGATGTCTGACCAAGGTAACTACAAGGGCAGGTACCAACGGCGGCAATCTTTCCGGCAACTGCAACAAGACGAGGACGTCAAGGGGCTGCTACGCGCACGCGCTGACCTGCTGGTGAAGAGGTTGCAAGGCTGCCCGGGCGCCGCCGGACATGCCAGGGCCGCGCAGGAGCTCTTGAAAGAAATGATGCTGTGCTTGGAAGGGGCGCTGCTCGTCTCGGCCGAGTGCGAAGAGGCACTGGACGAGGTGGGGGAGGCCACGTGGATTCGCTTCGAGCGGTGCTCCGAAGATTCTTGCAATGACCTCCTGCGCGCGGGCACCGGCTGCCTTTGCTGGCGCGAACGCACAGTTGCGCGGAAGGGCCGCGCTAAAGCTTGACCAAAAAAAAACGCCGGGAGTGAATTGTCCGCCTTTCGTGTGCCACGTTTTTTGTTGTACTCATCACCGTCACCCCCCCCTTCCCCCCCCCCCCCTCCCTTTCGTTATGTAGATTTTAAAAAAAGATTCGTCTAGTCAACCGCAGAAAAAAAAACCAAGTCCGGTTAAGCTTTCAAAGTTACACGATTGGTTGGTCCTTGCTTTCCTTTTAATACAAGTTGTGCCAAAAAAAAAGGTTCCTTGGCTTATTTGCTTAAGTTGGCCTCAGCCTCGCGGACCTGCCTCCGGGCTTCCTTGATTAGTTCCCTAAGTTCCTTAGCGTGGCTTTCGGCCTCCTTGAGCTGCCTGGAATTGAGGGCCAAGATCGCCGATTATCTCTTGCAAATCTTGGATGTTTCTTTGCGTGCAGAAGACCGCCGCCTAAAAAAACTATTCAAGACAAACTACAGCAAAAAGATATACGAACTGTGTAGCAACAGTACCTCATATGGGCTCAGAAAGGCCTTGGGTCCCAGGCGCTGCCCTATGTCGGCCTTGGTTTTGGTCCAGGGAGCGCCGCGATTTGCCGCCGTGATGATGTCGGGCAGCACGGCGGCCAGTTGCTCGTGACTCATGGTCCCTTGGTTACGCTCAGCTTTCAATTTGTCTATGGCCCGGTCCAGTGCGTCCATTTCTTGGAAGCCCCAGGAGTCCGTGCCAACCGTCTGCTGCGCCTCGGTGGAAACTCTCCCATCAACCATTCCCGCTGCGTAACAAAACAAACGCGAGAGAGAGACAGCTGTGTTTCGGAGAAAAAAAATGCGATTTTTTTATGTCAAGGTGGCAAAAGAATGAAGACGTCGTCGGTGCGCCCGGCCCCCCTCCCTCCCTCCACACTTGTGCGCACAGGGAGGGAGGGGGGGGGGCCGGGCGCACGGGCCTTGCCGGGAAAGAGAAAGCGGGCGGGGGGAGGGCTGGGGAGCCCGTGACCAACTGTTTGTAAAAAGGCTCCACTAAAAAAAATCTGTCCCCCAAAGAAACGGCCAAAGTTTTAATCTGCGACCAAAAATTCCGCGGCAGAGCCATCCCTCCCCCCCCCCCCCCCCCCCCCCCCCCCCGCTCTCTCTCCCTTTCCACTCCCCCAACAACGCTCTTGCCCCCCCCCCCCTCTGTCTAGCAAAGAAATTTTTTCTCTGCAGTTGGTCTTTCTTTTTTTTCGTCGTGTACCAGCCTTCTGCCACAACCCCACGCTTAGAGCCGGCGCGGCCCGGCGTTCAATTTAGCCTTCCAGTACGTGTCAATGTAGTTCGAATCAACCAGAAGGCCAAAGTGCTTCTGCGGGTCCTCTGGTCTGGTTAGGACCCTCTTAAGCGCAGTGTTTTCTTCCAGCATAGCGAGCAGGTGCGCGTGCGCCGAAAACGCCAGCTCGTCGCGCCAGGTCCGTGCGCCCACGCGCGTGCGGGCCTTTCTATAGCTTTGCCAGCCGTCTTCTTCGCGCAGGAACTCGCTACGCCCCACGGTCGTCTCGTACCAAGCGTCCAGCGCGTTCCTTAGAAGACGGTGCTCGCTGCCGTGATTTTTCATGATCCGATTAAGCGCGTGGTACACGTACACGCACTCGTTATACGCGACGTGCACAAACGGCTTCTCTGGGTAACGCAGGTCAGGGTGTTTGCCGCACCAGATATCCGCCGTCAGCGCGCGGTTCTGCAGCAGCAGGCGTTCTAGGCAAGGGCGCAGCCCCGCCCGGAACGCCCACTGGTCCAGCCTCGGAAGCAGATCCAGCGCCGCGCCCAGATGTTCCTCGTCCTTACGCTCGATGGCGGACAACATCGTCCGCACCAAAGAATCACATTCTTGCATGCGCTGGCACCTGGCGCCTACGAGCCTCTCGTACGTGTTGCAGACGAGCAGCAGGTAGTGCAGCAGGCCGAGTTTTCTTGGGGTTTCTGCCGGCCTGTCCGCCGGTAGCAGGCTGTTGCCAATGGCGTAAAAGTTAGGGTTCGTGGCGGCGACGACCTGCCCCTTGTTGTTGAGCTGCAGGACCTCACGTTCCAGGCCCAACACCAAGAAATGCCTCGCGTTCGGGGGATGAGCGCTCGCGTTGGGAGAATGGGCGCACGACCGGACAAAGATCGCGTAGGGCGATATGCAGGACCACACGTAGTACTCCTCCGTGCCAGGCCTTGCCAGCAGTGTCGGGATGCTTGCTACCTGCTTGTACAGCTGCTGGACCACCTGCGTGTGATCAACTTTGGCCTTGAGCCAAGACAAGAGGTTCGTTGATCCGTAGTGCTCCGTTTCCTGCAACAGGAGCAGGTGCGAGGGGCTCCACGCGGTAATCTGCAGAACGGACGCGATGACCACGAGGACCGATTCTTTAGCCTTGTCATAGACCGTCTTCGGGACGTCGTTCGCCGCTTTGTACTCGGACCGCTTGATTATGTTTCGCAGAGTCCGTAGGAGCTCCCGGGTCCCCGCGCCCAGTTCCTGGCGGCCGCTTCTCAACAGCCAAGCGAAATTGTAGGTGCGTGGCACGGCTGGTGGCAGTTCTTGGGCCGCCAGTGCCTGCCGCTCCAGCACGCCATTCAGGCTAGCAACTGCGGCACCATCTGCCGCCACCCTGCAGAAACGGAGGCCAAAGGCCCTGTTGGCTTTTTCGTCGACTAAGAGCAGGTGCTGCCGCGTCACGTGGACCTCAGCGGCGCACTCGGCCTGGTTAAAGCGTGTAGTTATTGCTGTTAGCAGCGCCTCAAAGCCGGCCGTGCTTGGCTCTGTTACGACGTTAGACCACTTTTTCATGGGCAAAAGAACACAAGAGCTACGGACTTTGTTACTAGGCTTTTTAATGCTTGAGAAAAAGAGAGAGACATAGCAACTGGCATTTCCCCCCTCCCCTCACCTTGTCCAGCTCCCCTTTCCCGAGCCCCCCCCCCCCCCCCGATTCTTCCTTGTCAGGAACGAAGAATCGGGACAGTGCTGCGGAAATGGGCGCGGCATCATCAGGCGAGAGTGGCCCACGCGTTCTCCCTTTCCAGTTTTTCTCTTTCTGCAGGAGTGAAGTCGTCTTCGATGTCAAAGGTGTCTCGGATCTGCGCGGGCGTCTTGCCCTTGAGCATGCTCGCGATCTTTGTACACGCGAGCAACAGCAGAGGTTCGATTTCCAGGTAGTTCGCGGCCTGACAACACACCCCCAAAAAAAAAACGCGACGGTTTCCTGTCTTTTTTCGGGACGCTGCCAAAAAACCAAACAAACCACGCACAAAAAGCAAGAAACAGGCGCAGGAGGGACCAGAGTTAGCTCGAATAGCTTGCGCAAATCCTCAGCCTTATTATTCTCCTTTACAGCCACGAATTCAGCGTACTCCGCACCCACTAGTTCGACCAGGTCGACGCTCTTGATCGGCTTTTCAATTTCATTCATTCTTTTCTTGCTGTAGAGCTCCATGAACTTGACTACTTTCTCCAGGATCTCCTCATTCTCGATATGCAGTCCTATATTATAACATTTTTTGCCATTTTTGATTTCGTAGTCCTCCTCGTTGTTGACTACCATCTTACTGACCAAGCCAGATAGCTTGGCCTTCGCTAAGGACAAACTAAAACTTACCGACGACGTTTCGGCTTCCTCCTTGCCGGCGGCCGGCTTTGCTGCTGCCGGCTTTGCTGCCGCCGGCTTTGCTGCCGGCGTTCCTGATGCCACCGGCTTTGCTGCCTCCCTGGCGGCTTTCCTCTCTGCTTCGGCCTCCGCCCTTGCGGCTTCTCTCTCTGCTTTTGTTATCAACGCTCTTGCAATTGTGAATATCACTGTTTTTCTGTGTCCTCGTCATTTTCGTCTAGGCTCGTAGCTTCTTCCTTCTTCTCTCGCTTGGTGCTCTTAGCTTCTTGCTTCTCTCTTGCTTGGACATTTCTTTCACAAAAAGACCCCAGAGAAAAAAACGACTCCTGAGGTTGTGAAACTTAGTTTTGAAAAATCTACAAAGGGCCCAAGATGTTTGCAACACAGAGTTATGAAAGAAAACGCGGGGGGTCGGAGGGGGGGGGGGGGCGGGGGGAAAGGAAAAAGCGAAATTTCGTCCCCAGGGTTTCGAAGATGAGCGCCAACTCGTCTTCCATCCCCCCCTTCCCCCCCACAGCTCTCTCTCTCTCCTCCCGCGCCCTTTCCTCTCGCCACACACGCAAAAACAAAGCCGGGGTCCCACCCCCTCCCCGCCCATTTCCAAATTTATTTCCCCCCCCCCCCCCTTCTCTTCGCGTTCTGTTTTCTTTCTTGACGCTCGGCCCCCCCCCCCCTTATCCCGACTCTCCCCCGTTGGCGCAACCCCCCTTCTTTTTTTTCCTCCGAAGACCCCCCTGCGTAAATATGCATGTTTTCTAAGACAAGAAAGGGGAGTTGTGCGAAGAAGAATGGCCGGCCCGTTTGAAGACCGTGAACATAGTTGGCTGGGCCAGAATGCCAAGAAATTTAAGACGTCATTTCGCGAATCTTGGCTAAGGGCTTCGGTGTGTCTACAGGCACAAAGGCCGGACGTTCTCTTAGATGGGCAGAATGATACGGAGTTGGGCAAGGCGGTGCGTCTCTATCTGGGCAAGCACGGACAGAGCAGCCTTGGCGTCTTCCTGAAGGGCGTGTACGCGGCAGAGCAGGCGGCCGCAGCGCCCTTTGCTAATGGCGAAGGAAAACACAGCAATGGCCCCACTGCTGGTCGGACGAGTTCAGCAATACCCACTGCTGCAGAAACCAAGAGATACACGATTCGTAGCTTCATTGAAAGCGCGATCAGAAGTTACGACGCTGATGTCAGTGAAGACGACATCGATTATGAGGTACTAACAAAATTTGTGGAATCCCATGGTCCCGACGGTCTAGTGTTGAAACAGCATGAAAAGTACCTAGACAACGTTGGTCGCAATATCGAGTGGACTAATGAATTAATCGACGAATTAGTACAGAAAGTTGATTCTCTTACAAGTTCATTCAGCGTTTGGGAAACAAGACTAAATACGCTATTTAATGCTGAAACAAGAGCAGTGCGCTTGTACGCCCCCAGTGCGCAGCGACAGTTTACCAGGGCAAGATGATGAGGCGCCTTTCCGAGGAGTCGGAGGCACGCACTAATTTCTTGTGGACAGAAAACAAAAACGCCTCGACAGAAAAACCAGTCAACAACAACCACAACAAAAAAGGGATTTTCAAAAACCAAACCTGCCAAAGACATAAAGTAGTAGTGTCAGGCAGAGAGGAGGGCCTGTCTTTGGCGACAAACTTTTAAGCTTCTGTGCAAATTTATAGCGGGTGGTTGACAGATACCGACAATAAAAAAAAACCGGATTTTCAGTCCCTAACGTGCAGGCTGTCTTTATTCCGATTAAATAGAAATTGTGACCAAAGAAACCGTTCATTTTTTTACTGATCGAGAAACACGCTGTTACATTCGAGGGAGTCTGGCGGCTATCTCTTTTTGTTGTAACCGTTCAAATTTCCTTTTATGAGGTTCTCCGTTGTTCGATCAAGACAACATGTGTCCCTAAGAAAAAAGGAGAGTAAGCAAGGAGGTTTTCTTGTGGTGCTTTATGTGCGAACAAAATCCAGCAAGTGGGGATGTTTTCGCCAGAAGTCATACATTTCCTCCCCAGACATCTTCTCGAACGTGCCGGGCTTCACTAGGCCTTTATACTCCAACCATTTGCCGGGCCCCATCCCCTTCCTCACAGGAACCGAACGAACAGGTGCCTCCATTGCTGCAGGGCCGGCGGCGCTCTCCTCCTTCTTCTTCTTTTCCTCCTTTTCCCTCTTCGTGGCGGCGCGTGTTTTGATGCCCTTGGGTGGGTCCGACGGCTCCAGAGGCTTTCTGGCCACGCATCCCCCTGTTTCGGCCATGAGAAACTTCTTCATTCGCGGCGGCATTGCTCCTGCCTAAATTAAGTGGCAGCAAAACCTTTGTTTTCACGGTGCAAGGCGAGACAATAAAAACAGGAATTGGTGCATGAACAAGAATCCATTGAATAAAAGAGATAGAATAATAGGAAAACACACAAATACACACACACACAAACCTTCGCACACACACAAATACAAACACACACACACACAAACACACACACACAAATACAAACACACACACAAATACACACACACAAACACACACAAACCTTCGCACACGCAAACACACACACCTTCGCACACACACACACCTTCGCACACACACACACCTTCGCACACACACACAACCTTCGCACACAAATACACACACACAAACACACACACAAACACACACACAAACACACACACAAACACACACACACACCTTCGCACACACACACAAATACAAACACACACACAAACCTTCGCACACACACACACACAAACCTTCGCACACACACAAATACAAACACACACAAACCTTCGCACACACACACACAAACACACACACAAATACAAACACACACAAACCTTCGCACACAAACACAAACACACACACACACAAACACACACACAAAACACACACACGCACAAAAACCTTCCGTGTACACTACAAAAGAAACCTTTCACATACAACACTCGGATTGTTTCCCGACTACAGACACAGGCAACATTTCCCCGTACGTGTGTGCACACTGTACAACATTTATGCTTCCCACAGGACAGGAAAGGGGGCCGCCCTGCACTACGTGTCCCATGGGTTGTGCGCAAAATCGAAGGAGAAAAGCACATTGGGGGCGCTCAATGGGCTCACCATTGCGCAAACACAATGTTGGCGGCATTGAGCAAAACCACTTGCGCTCACCCCCACCAGTGCCAAGACAGGCCCCCCCCCTTCCCTCTTTTAACCATTGAGCTGCCCAATGGTGCTTTTCTTTCGGCTGCGCGCGAATTTCTTTGAAGAAAATGTTGGCCTGTGATAACTATGGGCTGCTTGTTTCGAACGTATGAAGGGTGTTATTTCTAGTCTCATTTCGCGTGTGTTGTGAAGGTGCGTGTGTTGTGTAAAAAAAATCTTGTGTGTGTGTGTGTGTCAAGTGTCGCTCTTGTGTATGTGTGTCGTGCTGTGTAAAAGCATCTTGTGTGGTGTCGTGTGTATGTGTGTATGTATGTGTTTGTGTGGGTGCCAAAGCATATGCGTTCGTGTGTGTTGTGTACATGCGAAGGGTTTGGGTGTTTGTGTGTTTTTGCGTGTGTCTGTGGATCTGTCTGTGGGTTTGTCTGTGGGTGTGGGGGTGTCTGTGTGTGTATTTGTGAATTTGTGTGTGTGTTTGTGTGGGCGCCAAAGCATATGTGTTCGTGTGTGTGTTTTGTGTACATGCGAAGGGTTTGGGTGTTTGTGTGTTTTTGCGTGTGTCTGTGGGTTTGTCTGTGGATTTGTCTGTGGGTTTGTCTGTGGGTTTGTCTGTGGGTTTGTCTGTGGGTTTGTCTGTGGGTTTGTCTGTGGGTTTGTCTGTGGGTTTGTCTGTGGGTGTGAGGATGTCTGTGTGTGTATTTGTGTGTGTATTTGTGAATTTGTGTGTGTGTTTGTGTAGGTGTGTGTTTGTGTAGGTGTGTGTACGTGATTGTGTGTGTGTGGGTGTGTCTATGTATCCATGTACGCGTGTGTGTCAAAGCATTTTCTTGAGAACGTGTGTCGTGTTTTGAGAACGTGTGTCGTGTCTTGTGTGTGTGTGTGTTTGTCTCTTGTGCCGCAAGTATCCTAGATGTAGAAACACGTTCGAAGCTTCGCTCCAACCGTTGCTTTGTTTGGACTCTCTCTCTCTCTCTCTCTCCTTTCGTCCCGCCTCACCCCCTCCCCGCCCTCTTGTTTTCGTCTTGTCGCACAGGCCGGCATGAAGAAGAGAAAATGTCTGCAGAAAAACCCCCGCGAAAAAGGAAAACACCTTCGATCGACGAAACGCCACCGGGCCTGCCCAACAACGGCCCCCCGCAAACGCCGCGCGGCCGAATGGCGCGAAGAACTTTTCAGGGACTGCCGCAGGTTTCAGGGCAGGCACCTGAACAGGGAGCTGATCAATGACCTGCTCCTGCAGATCGGCCTCGCGGAATCTTGTACCGACCTGCAAAGGGTTCGTAAACTCAACCCCAACGTCTTATTGTTTGCCAAACAGAAGTACTGGTCCGAGTTACCCTGCAGGGGCCAGGGCGCCTTCGCCGCCCTGCAACACCTTGAGGCCTCGAGGTACGTCGTACTAGCTGATGTTCTCGAGCTTGAGAAATCCGACTTCGACCCCCCTAACCCCGTCAGCGCTTGCGATCTTTCTCAATGCACCACCTGCAACAATCTGCGGAATGCCTTTGTGCTTTGGCTGTGCCTGTCCAACGCCCTCGCGGACACGCCAGCCGGAGACATGCTGCGCCGGGAACTGGAGGAAGCTCTACTGCCGTTCAGAATGCACGCTTGGGCGCACGAGCTCATGGAGCCCCTGCTCGAGCACAACAATCTGACTGTCTTGGAGTGCCTGTGGAATAACTTCTCCTTGCTCAAGATCAGCATCCTGGCACGCATAGGCTCGAATGTAGACCAGAACGAACAGGCCCAGCGAGTCCCGGCGCAGGCCGCAGAGAAATTCTGGAAGAAGCTGATATCTGTGAAGCCCTGCCCCGAGCAAGAGTTGGAAGCAGCCGTTTGGGCCGAGCGTTGCTGTTCAGACCAGCCCGCCACCGCGCGAGAGGCCGCGCGGGAGCCCCGCGGGACGCGGATCTGGCGGCGACCATTCTGGCCCTGCTCTGGATACTGCGCCACTCGGCGGACCAAAACTTGTCCGCCGAGGGCCTGCTGCAAGGGCTGCGGCTAAGACGCACGAACCACGCGGCGTACGCAACGTCAGACGACGACGGCGGCAGCGCTGAGGATGACGACGGCGCGGAAGACGGCGGCGACGAAGACGACGGCGGCGCGGAAGATGACGACGGCGGCGGGGAGGACCTGTTGACGGGTCTGCTGGGCTACTGGCAAAGTGACCAGCCGGCGCAACACGGTGTGCCAACGGTAGAAGCCGCTGATGACGCGCGCGTGCTCGACCCCCTTGGCGACACAGCGATCGAGAGCCAATCCAACTTTACAGCCCGGTAGACAACGACCAGACCGGCCCTGGTCCGCCCGGCCAGGACAGTACGGCGGGCTGGACGCGCTGGTCGACGCGGCTGAGAGAATGCCCCGCAAGTTCCCCGCGGCCAACCGGACTCGGGTCACGAGGAGCATACCTATCAACGTGCGGGGGCCCGCCACACACACTTACACAACGAACCTAACACCGACATGCTGCGACCTGCGGCCGCCAGGCACGCGGCCCCCCCCCAGAGCCCCGCCGACAATTCGCTCAACCGAGATACGCACCATTCAGACCGCCAGCCGAACCTAACACCGACATGCTGCGACCTGCGGCCGCACGCGAACCCCCCAGAGCCCCGCCGACAATTCGCTCAACCTAGATACGCACCATTCAGACCCGCCGCGCACACATGTGCGGCGGGCCTTCGGCTTCTACCACACTAGTGCGACAGCATCATCACGCTCCGAACCGGCCGGCTGGTCGGAGGAGGCGCCGCCGACGCCTCCAGCGCCCCGTCCCGCAGCGCGCGGTTCCACGCTTTGGCCCGCACTTTCCGCTTACCCACGCTGGTAGTAACCCGCACTTTCCGCCTACCCACGCTGGTAGTAGCCCGCACTTTCCGCCTACCCACGCTGGTAGTAGCCCGCACTTTCCGCCTACCCACGCTGGTAGTAGCCCGCACTTTCCGCCTACCCACGCTGGTAGTAGCCCGCACTTTCCGCCTACCCACGCTGGTAGTAGCCGCACTTTCCGCCTACCCACGCTGGTAGTAGCCCGCACTTTCCGCCTACCACGCTGGTAGTAGCCCGCACTTTCGCCTACCCACGCTGGTAGTAGCCCGCACTTTCCGCCTACCCACGCTGGTAGTAGCCCGCACTTTCCGCCTACCCACGCTGGTAGTAGCCGCACTTTCCGCCTACCCACGCTGCTAGTAGCCCGCACTTTCCGCTACCCACGCTGGTAGTAGCCCGCACTTTCCGCCTACCCACGCTGGTAGTGCGCACATTCCACCGCTCGTCCCTCGCTTTGGTCCGTGCTTTCAGCCCCACTTGGGATGCCCGCACCTTCCACCGCCCGCCCCGCACTTGGGGTGCCAGCACCTTCCACCGCCCGCCCCGCACTTGGGTGCCAGCACCTTCCACCGCCGCCCCGCACTTGGGGTGCCAGCACCTTCCACGCCCGCCCCGCACTTGAGTGCCGGCACCTTCCCCACCGCCCATCCCGCACTTTGGTCCGCGCTTTCAGCCCCACTTGGGGGGTCCGCACATACCACCGCTCGTCCCTCGTTTTGGTCCACGCTTTGGCCCCGTCGTTGGCCGCAAGTGCAGCCGGCCGCAGAGCAGGAGTCGACCCGCGTCCTGGCCTGTTCCGAAGAACAACGCCCGAGGTTGCGTACTGGCACCAAGACTGCATGAAGGTGGAAAGAAGTACTAAGCGATGGGTAGCACAGCTTTCCCTCCCCAACTTTCTTT
>WBZZ01003955.1:0-2500 GCA_019918135.1 Paulinella micropora
ATCACACTGACCTAAAAATTAAAATCCGCACGAGTATACCGCATGGACCTTTATGCCGTCCCCGGTTACCACGGATCAATATTACTGTCGTATGACGAATTGGCTACGATGGGGCCGCACGGCGAGTGATATATGGAGTAAAAAGAGGAGAGGAGAGCAACATTGATCCCATCAACGCTACTGACTCTTATGAGGCTTATGAGCTGAGTCTAGCGACGGATCACAAAAAGATGGCCATCGTGCATGAGGCACTTGTGGTGTATGTTCACCCCCATGTCGTAAGACCGGATGAGCTGTCCTGGACCGACAATTGGGAATCCCAAGTGTGCACTGTCACAGTTCCGACATGCCATTGGGACAAAAAGTCTATTGATGACTTAATCGAGAAGCGAAAGGAGGAGATAATATGTGTCGCACAAAGAAGCCCGTCGTTGGCGAGATTCGCGGAAGGAGTAGGAGCAGATGTCCACATTACTAATGGATACTGTTTCCATGCGAAAGTAGGAAAAGAAAAAAGGGAGGCGTTTGTACCAAGGAGAATGTGGCGAATCCCGGATACTCCACCAGAAACTATTAAAAGTTTTATTACTGATTTCTGGGGTGACGAGCCGACGTGGCCGCGTTCACTAACTGAAGTGAAGAAATGCTTACGGACTTTATTTGAAAATAATAAGCCGTATACTATTATCCTGCCGTATAATGAGAAGGCGATATGGGCGCAGGAAATAAGGGACCGGCTTATCGATCATCCTATACCGGTACCCTCTCGCAAGCAACAGCTAGTGGTGGCTTGTCGTTTGGGAACTCGTGAGCAGAGCAGTGCATACAAGCGGAAGCTCAGAGACCTCGACAAGTTGAAATTGATACCGCAAGCATTCACATGCTTTGATGGTTTCCACACCCGTAAGGCTCCTTTGCAATATGCGAGACTTATTGACATGCTGGTGGAGCTCGGCAAAGATGATGAGCCGGACACGGTCGCGTATGAAAAGACGGGCCTAGATGATGTCTCGGAAGAAGACTTAGGCTTGGAGGAGGACAGAGAACCCCTCAAGCAGACTAAGAAGATGTCTGATGAAGATTTCCAAGAGGCGGCGCGGAGAATTTTAGAAGAAGGAGTAGGCACGGAGAGAGAGAAGGAGCTTTTAAAAGCCAAATTGGAGGCGAACAAGGAAATTTTTGACCCTCCATATGCAGGTGGTGTCAAGCCTGAGGATTTCACAGCGGTTATTTACAAAACACCTGGTGCGGAGCCGTCACCGGCACCACGAAGGGCGAACTTGAGTATACACGAGGCGAAGATAGCGGAGGAGCTAGCAAGACAGCTGCTCAATGAGGACTTTATTGAGAGATCAACATCTCCAATAGTCTCACAGCCGAGAATAGTGCCGAAGCCAGGAGGAGAATGGCGCCTGACAGTTAACTATGCTCGTGTTAACAAGGTGCTGGAGGAAGAGAGAAATCCTCTCCCGACATTAGAAGAAGGAAGGAGAGTACTGCGGAATGCGAAATTCTATTCGGTCATTGTCCTTAAGAACGGCTTCTGGCAGATACCACTGGAAGAAAAGTTCAGATGGCTGACGGCGGTTGTGGTGGGTATGGAGATATACCAATGGAAAGTGCTTCCGATGGGCCTCAAGCAAGCCCCAGGACTCTTTCAGAAGGCGATGCAGAAGATGCTAAGCAGTCAGTACGATGATCTGACAGACGGAGGATTTATGAAAAGGAGGGGACAGAAAGCGGGAGAATATGCATTTTGCTACATCGATGACATTATCGTATACTCTAACACAATGGAGGAGCATATCGATCATCTGTCCGATATATTCAGGCGCATCGGAGCTTTTGGCCTGAAGTGCAATCTGAAGAAGTGTCAACTTGTCAAGACGAGTGTGACATATTTAGGGTACGAGATCTCTCATAACCGAGTCTCGATATCTAAGGAGAAGAGGGAGAAGATTATGAATCGACCGATACCGAAGAACCGCACTGAATTGCACTCATTCCTTGCGATGGCGCAATACTATAGCCAGTTCATACCCGATTGGGGTGCAACACGTGCTAAGTTGGAGAGAATGATTGATTTTGGAGACTTTGAGAAGTGGGATGAAGAGGCTTTGCAAACGTTTCATACGCTCAAAGATCTTATTATAAAGACCCGAAGGATGGAGGACTGGTGTTAACGATGCCCGACTTCACGAAACAATTCGTAGTCGATACAAATGCATCTAAGTTTGCGATTGGGGCTGTATTATAGCAGGAAGATGAGGAGAAGAAATTACGCCCAATCATGTTTATCAGTAAAAAGTTGTGTGCGGCGGAGAGAAACTATTGCACAAGGCAAAGAGAGGCGTTGCGGTGGTATGGGCCCTCAAGAGGCTCAGAGAGTATTTGTGGGGAGGACCTCAATTTATTGTTAGAACTGATCATCATAACCTGTTATGGTTGATAAATCATGAACAGACGGGACGGCTAGCGCGGTGGCATGCGTTCTTGTCTT
>WBZZ01003955.1:7500-17500 GCA_019918135.1 Paulinella micropora
AGCTTGTTTTTCAGTATTATTTGTCCGGATTAGACATGATGCCATTTTATTCCTGGTCTGTTGCCGTTTTCCTTTTTGGCTTCACTGAGCTAATATAACGAGACATCATTCTCATCTTTTGAGGACTGTGTTTGGTTGTATTACCGACTTTTTACGAGCTATCGTTGGGGGCATTACACTCTCTCTCTCTCGTTCTCTCTCTCTTTCTCTCTTTCTCTCTCTCTCTCTCTCTCTCTCTCTGTCTCTGTTTCTCTCTCTCTCTCTCTCTGTCTCTGTCACTCTTGTAGGCATCACCCCCGGATAGCCGGTAAAAAGTACACTTTTTCTGGTGTCAGGTGCACCTAGTTTTTTCCCATTATTTTCAATATCGTTTGGCCGGATTTGACCTAATGTCATTTTAACCTTGGTCTGTTGCCGTTTTCTTTTCGGCTTCACTGAGCTAATATAACGAGACATCATTCTCTTTTGGGGATTTGTGTCTGGTTGTATTACCGACTTTTTATTGAGCTATCTTCGGGGATTGTAACATTGGAGTCACCAGCACAAGGCTGATTTCTTTTCTGGCTTGTTTTTGGAACAGCAGAAAGAAAAATTGGACAGACCTATCTCTTCTGAGTAGGTGTTCCAAAAAACAAATACTCCAGCACATCCCCACACAGCTCTTTTTGCAAAACTAGATGTCTAGGCGTTTGTGAGTAGGTGTCTCAGTACCCTCTCCACAGCCTGTATCTGTGTCCTCACAATGAGGCCAGACACCAGACCTCGTAGCTGTTCTTTTGTTCTCTCTTGAGACAGAGACAGAGTAGGTCAACAGACGTACAAACAAACACTCACAGATACAAACAAACTTGAAGGACACGAGCGTAGTACTCTACCTTTCAAGTCTGTGCACTTTGTTGCCTCTCAAACCACACACATCAGAGTATTTTTTGCAAATCTCTGACTGTCTTTCGACAATAGGTCTGAACAAGTGTCAGACGACAAGTCGACTTCTCAAGGAGTGCTTCTCTAGCCTCTGACATTATCTGTACATAGGTCCTCGTACCTCATAACAGATACAACAAAAAGAGAAAAAGAAAAGAGGAGTGGAGAAGGAGATCAAGTTTTCAGAGAAAGTCGTACAGATTACTTCTTTCTCACACAAAAAAAAAAAAAAACACATAAGACATAGAGGTGAGACGCTCTCTCTCTATACTGTCTTTTCGTTTTTTCTCTCTATTCGTTCCTCATAGACGAACAGAGCAATTACTGGGTAGAAACAACTCTGTCTCATCCGTATTCCTTCAGCATCCATGTCTACTAGGTCTGAAGACTGGCAGGAAGGAGGGGGGGAGAGTGAGCGAACCCCAGGAAACGAAGAGGAGTTCGTTGACTCTCATGCAGAAGGAGGAGATCTGGCACCTTCCTTTGACACAGGAGGAGCAGAGGAAGTCGAGGAGGAGCAGAAGGGAGGAGAGGAAGCGAGGTTTGTGGCCGAATATGGCAAACTAAGTAAGAAAGAGTTTGAGGAGAAGAAAGGGAAGGATGAGGCCTATAAATGGCTATACATTCCCCAAGAAATGCGATGGGGACAACCCTTGAAGAAGGAGGACATCTGTTACCCTCTCCCAAGGCAAGCTCTGCCTCTCGCAAAATTCCTCAGAGACGACGGTGCACAGTTACAGGTGCAACATGTCTCATTTGGGGACAATATGTCTTTACTGGAGCTACTCGACCTCTCATGGACAGTGTTTGAGTGTGCTATACTCTTTGAGTACCAGACTGGAAAGACTGTGCTGCCATGGAACACAAGAGCACTGGCTAGGTTGCTCGATCCTGGTCAGGACATTGATTCAATAAAGAGAGTGGAAAAGGAGTTTAAGTTCAGGAATCCAAAAGGACAGATCAATGTCATGGATGTGTCTCTGAAACTTATGGAGGCCAAGTTAGTGGACCTGAGTAAACTCCAACACACCCAGTTTGGCAGGGACCTTCACCCGGCCCTGAGGGAAATAGAAGGCGAAGCTGGAGGGGTGACGAGGATGAAGAAGCTGCATGCGGCCTTGGTGAAGGATGACGCATGGAAGAGGTGGGTCTTCACGAAGGATCATACGATCTTGGAGGGGACGGCCGCACCACCCCCCACCAATAAAGCGGGAGAGAAGGAGTTGGCGGAGAAGGCCTTGTTCCTTCGGAAGGCAGCTGAGATCCTGTCTTTTTTTCATCATGCCCAAGAGCTGTATATCAAAGAGCTAGCGGCTGAGAAAGAAAAGAAGGAGATGGAGGCAAAGATTGCATTAGCCAAGGCGGCGGGAACAAAGGGACCGAAATATTCCTCTGGATCTTATATGGCTCCCTCGGGCCGCTCCGCTCCGTCAGCCCACACAGCCCCTTCGGCCCCTGCGACTAGCTCAGCGCCTACCACTGTTATTGTCAACAGTAATGACAAAAAGGACAGACAGGCTATCATACAGGCCTTCCAAAAATATACAAAGTCCGATGCCACTGCTCTGACGCTGTATGCAGAGACAGCGAGTCAGAAGGACACGGATGCGAACCTTCGAGACAAGCTCAGAAGAATTGATGCTTGTATGAAGCAGCATCCAACGAACGAAACACAGGAGTATGAGGCGTTGTACACCTTGTTGGACCCATCAATCATCACACAAGGGTTTGATGTTGGGGAGTACAAGGCGATGAGAGCGGTAGAGGTGGCGGCTAGGAGAGCAGCCTCAGACCTGCAATGCACGGTGCCAGTTGCCGTCCTCTTGCAATACTTTAAAACTCATGGGTATCAGCACCTGTGCACTGGTACTTTGATTGGGTTTGAGATTTTTCAAGAGGTGAACGAAGGGCTGGGCATTGGCACGAGGTTGGCAGCGATCCTCACTGAGGTCAGCGCCAAGTACGGGCTCTTTTATAGCCGGAAGTCTATCATGTTGTACTTCCTGAGTGCTTTGTGTACACGACACCCGAGCAAGCTCGCAAGGATCATACAGTCCTGTCCGACCTTCACGGCGGTGAAGACGGCGGATTTTTTAGAAACGAATATATACGAGAGGACTGTAGCGGCTACTCCGCCGGGCGACCTGTTCAAGGAGGTGCTCGACGCGTGTTCCGAATTGGACACGGCCACCGAGTCATTCTCCAGTGCCGCGACACAGGGGGTTGGAGGTGCTCAAGCAGCACATGCAACTCGAACGGCAGGTCTCAAGAGGGGGAGAGATGATGAGCCGACGCCGTGCTACCGCTATTTTTCATACATGGCGTGTAAGCATGAGGCACAGAAAGGAGTAGGCAATTGCCTCTTCAGCCACGACTCTCTTGATGATAGGCAGCGAAATCTTTTCCTTAGAGAGCTCGAAGGCATGAAAAAGACCATGTACGCCATGTACAAGAAGGAGTTGGAGGAGGGGAGGTGGAATGCGAATATGGTCTCGGATGCGGAGTTCCGGGAGGCCATCATTTACTTCCTTGACAGAATGAAGAGAAGGGAGAAGAGAGAGACATCGGGCCGATCAAAGGCGCCGACTAGAGGAGGAGAAGAGACGAGAGGATCGTCACGAGGGTCCCGAGGGACACCAAGAGGGGCGGCACCACGAGGACGATGCTTTCGTGGAAGGGGAGGACGGACCCCAGCGCGCCCTCCCAGAGGACACGGATACTGGAATTATAGCACCAATTCCAGCTCCAACTACCCCCAGCAAGCTTATACCGCTACGGAGGGGGGACGTCAAGACGAAGACACCGGCTCAGGTGAGCGTGTTGTCGTCGTAGACTGACGGGAGGAGAAGAGAGAGGAAAAGAAGAGAGAGAAGGAGATAAAAACTGTTCTTTTTAATCCGACAGTCACAGTTATGCCTACTGTTGCTGAACAGGATACGAACGGTTCCGTTCCTCCTAGACGTGAAGGTGAAGGCACACAGCCTCACAAGCCTCAAGGTAAGCACTTGCTAGTTCATCCTTCGAGAGCTAATATGATAAATGATACGAATAGGAAGGCGAAGAAGGCGATGGAGGAGAGGAAGCCGAAACCAAAGGCTAGGTCTTCTCCTACGAAGAAGCAGCGGACCGTACCCCCGCCAAAGGACTCAATAGTCTCTGCTATAGACACGAGTACACTCGGTGTACCAGACTCTGTCCAAAAGACACTCGAGATACCGGAAGCCCCGGAGACTCAAGAAGTTAAGTTGGCGGAAAATGGGGGAGAACGAGAAGAGGACAAGGAACTTGAGCTTAGACTCAAAACCCTTGAACGAAAAATTCATGTGCTAGCGGCTAGTTTACATAAACCAGACGCGCTATGCTACACTGACCTCTTTTGTGAAACTTTACAAACCACATTAAAAGTTGGTAATGATACGATGGCGAATATTAATATTGTCGGCCAGAAGTTTTTGAATAGTCACCGGACATGGGTGGACAAAAACATTAGAAAAACAAAGGGGACCCTAAAAGGGGTAGGCAGCCGTACGGAAATTACGGGCATCGTCACATTAATTTTCAAATTGAAATCCGGTCGAGTATATCGTGTGGACCTCTATGTTGTCCCCGATTACCACGGTTCAATCCTGCTGTCGTATGACCAATTGGCTACGATGGGGGCTGTGATCGATTGCGCCGCACGGCGGGTGATTTATGGAGTGAAGAATGGAGAGGAGGAGGATATTAATCCGATGACTGCTACTGACTCATACGAGGCTTTTGAGCTGAGTCTAGCAACGGAGAGGAAAAGGTTGGCCTTCGTACATGAGGCAACTGAAGCCTATGTACACCCCTATGTCACAGTGCCGGAGGAACTGACCTGGACCGACAATTGGGAGACGGAGATGCAGGCGTATACGGTTACGATTCCCGCATGGGACAGAAAGTCTATTGATGACTTAGTCGTAGCGCGTAATGAGGAGATAATATGTGTTGCGAAACAGTGCCCGTCGTTGGCCAGATTCGCAGAAAGTGGCGGGGCAGATGTCCATATTACTAATGGCTACTGTTACCATGCGAAGGTGTCAGATGAGAAGAGAGAGGCGTTTGTGCCAAGGAGGAAGGGGCGTATCCCCGATACTCCAGCGGATGACATTAAAACTTTTATCACGAACTTTTGGGGCGATGTGCCTACCTGGCCGCGCTCATTAACTGAAGTGAAAAAGTGTCTACGGACTCTATTTGAGAGTAACAAGCCGTATACTGTCATTCTGCCATACAATGAGAAGGCGATCTGGGCACAGGAGATAAGGGACCGGCTTATTGATCATCCTATACCTGTTCCTTCTCGCAAGCAACAGTTAGTGGTGGCTTGTCGACTCGGGTCTCGGGAGCAGAGCAGTGCATACAAGCAAAAGCTCAGAGCCCAGGACAAGTTGAAATTGATACCTCAAGCTTTCACATGCTTTGATGGTTTCTACACCCGTAAGGCTCCGATACAATACGCGAACCTTATTGATATGCTTGTCGGGCTGGGTCATGATGATGAGCCGGACACAGTCACGTATGAAAGAACGGGACTAGACGATTTGTCCGAGGAAGATTTGAGTTTGGAGGAGGACTTAGCGCCCCTCAAGGAGCATAAGAAGATGTCGGAGGAAGATTTCCAAGCGGCGGCGCGGAAAATTTTAGAAGAAGGAGTGGGTTCGGAGAGAGAGCAGGCGTTTCTCAAAGCTAAGATGGAGGCGTACAGAGAAATTTTCGACCCTCCTCGGGCAGGTGGTGTAAAGTCGGATGACTTCACTGCTGTCATTTACAAGATACCGGGTGCGGAGCCATCTCCGGCACCACGGAGGGCAAATTTGAGCATACATGAGGCAAAAATAGCGGAGGAGAATGTGAGACAGTTGCTCGATGAGGACTTTATTGAGAGATCTACATCTCCAATTGTCTCTCAACCGAAAATCGTCCCTAAGCCAGAAGGAGAATGGCGCTTGACGATCAATTATGCCCGTGTGAATAAGGTGCTAGAGGAAGAGAGAAATCCTCTGCCGACCTTAGAAGAAGGCAGAAGGGTGCTGCGGAATGCTAAATTCTATTCGGTCATTGACCTTAAGAACGGCTTCTGGCAGATACCACTGGACGAGAAATCCAGATGGCTGACTGCATTCGTTGTGGGTATGGAAATATACCAGTGGAAGGTGCTTCCAATGGGACTCAAACAGGCCCCGGGGCTCTTTCAGAAGGCGATGCAGAAGATGTTGAGCGGTCAATATGACGACCAGTCGGAGGATGGTTTTATGAGAAGGAGAGGACAGAAGGCGGGAGAATATGCATTTTGTTACATCGATGACATCATCGTATACTCTAACACAATGGAAGAGCATATCGATCACTTGTCAGATGTCTTCAGGCGCATCGGAGCATTTGGCCTGAAATGCAACCTAAAGAAATGTCAGCTTGCCAGGACAAGTGTGACGTATTTGGGTTACGAGATTTCTCATAATAGGGTCTCGATATCGCGCGAGAAGAGGGAGGAGATCATGAGTAGACAGTTGCCAAAGAATCGCACAGAGTTACACTCTTTTCTTGCGATGGCACAGTACTACAGCCAGTTCATACCCGATTGGGGTGCAACTCGGGCTAAGCTGGAGAAGATGATTGATTTTGGAGACTTTGAGAAGTGGGATGAGGAGGCTTTGCAGGCGTTTAATACGCTCAAAGATCTCATTTACAAAGATCCCAAGGACGGCGGATTAGTACTTATGATGCCCGACTTTACGAAGCCGTTCGTAGTCGACACTGATGCATCTAAGTTTGCGATTGGCGCGGTGCTGCAACAGGAAGATGAGGAGAAAAAGTTGCGCCCGATCATGTTTATTAGTAGAAAGCTGTGTGCGGCGGAGCGAAATTACTGCACGCGACAGAGGGAGGCGTTGGCAGTAGTATGGGCTCTCAAGAGGCTCAGAGAATACTTGTGGGGAGGACCTCTATTCACGGTTAGGACCGATCATCACAACCTTCTTTGGTTGATGAATCATGAACAAACCGGCCGTTTGGCGCGGTGGCAAGCTTTCTTGTCATGTTTCAATTTCACGATGGTCTACTTACCGGGAAAGCGAAACGTAGTCGCTGATAGCCTTTCCAGGCTAGAGTTTCAGTCGGAGGTGTCGGCTCTCGTATCATCAGTGGAGATGATGGACCTGTCCACGGACAAGGCATACGAGGTGAGCCACATAGAGGCGATGCAGATGGCAAGAGGCGTTCGTTATGACCGCACGGGTCTACGATATAGTCCTCAAGGCCCGGAGCATGGCATATGCTGTGAGGCGCATGTTCTCGAAGACGCTGAGTGGTCTTATGAGGCATACGAGAACGCGAAGGCGAATATAAAAGAAGAGGAGGAGACGACTGAGGTCTGTACTGAACCTCCACAGGAAAATCGAAGCGAGCTTGATGAAGACCCGGAAAGGGTAGGAGTAAGGTTGGAGGACGGTACTATTCATATCGCCTCGCCTACCGCGTGGAGGCAGCAACAGGCGACGGATCCGGAGTTCAAGGAGCTCATAACGTTATACAAGAACCCTAATGAGCTTAAAAAGACTCCACAGATCAAAGATCAGATGAAGGAGATGGCGTGGAGAGATGGGCTATTGTGGTACAAGGGCCAGCATGGCAAATTTGCATCACAGCCTGACAAATGGACTCTCTGGGTACCAGAGAAGTTGAGGCGCTTTATATATGTCGCAGCCCATAACTGCCCCTTACTGGCACATCCGGGTCAACAAAGAACTCATTGGTTCATAGCGAGGCGATTTTGGTGGAAAGGGATGAAGGAGGAGATAGACAGGGAAGTGGACGCATGCATCCCATGCAAAACCACAAAGACACCGCTGAAGGCGAACTTTGGCCTGATCGGTACATTCCCGTTACACGCCGGGATGTTTGAATTTTTACACATCGATCATGTGGGACCTTTCCCCGAATCGGCAGAAGGGTACAGATACCTTCTTACCGCAATAGATCGAGCCACCAATTATGTCTGGGTTGTTCCTGTTAAGGACGCTACAGGCAAGACAACTGCGGAGGCTCTGATCGATAGGATCGTCTCGCAGATCGGAGTGCCTAGAAAGATATGTTCTGATCGAGGTTCTGACTTCAATAATGAAGTCATCGACAGACTATCTAAGTACTACGGGATGAAATGGCAATATGTTACTGCCTATAACCCGAGAGCGAATGGCAAGATCGAGCGGGTACATAGACCTCTCAAAGCCTCGCTTAAGATGTACTGTATGAAGAAGGAGAATCAGAGAGCCTGGGTGGAGGCAGCACCTTCATTTGCCTTTGCAATGAACTGTCTACCCTCATCGGCATTAGGAGGAGCCAGGAGCTCAGTCTCGCCATATCAATTGGTTTACGGCCGAGAGCCTAATATCCCAACCTCACTTCTGCATCCAAAAAACACTTGGGCAGATGAGGATGAGTTGTTCGGGATGAGACTAAGAGCGAAGATGGAGGCGGAACAAATAGTTGCGGCGCACAGGGAGGCGGAGCGCAGAAAGACTGACGCACAAGGAGTGCGACAAGCGCACTTAGATCAAGTCCGTTTCCAGGTTGGGGATATTGTACTCTTGTACCATCCTCAAGTCCCTAAGGGGGTTAGCTCTAAGCTGTTTACCCACTGGAAAGGACCATACCAGATCATGGAACAGATGGGACCTCTGAATTATAAGATCAGGGGTAGAGGGAAGGTGCAGATTGTGAATGTTCGAAGGCTGATCAAATATGACCCCTTCTTACTTGAGGATGAATCCGTTGAGGAGGCGTTGAAACGGATGAAGGAGGACTTCCAAGAGGTACCGCCTATACAGAAGGAGGATACCTTAGAGGAGGAGAATGCCTATCGGGCACCGGTCACGGAGAAGGAGGAGACCGAGAAGGAGAGTAAGGAAGACTCAAACCGCAAAAGCGCGGCGGGGACTCAGTCTAAAGCCCCCATAGTCCGCGGCGGTACGAAGGAGAAGTTCACGGAGGCGCAGAGGAGGAGAGCGCAAAACGATCTCATCTTCGACCAACCGAGGAAGGTGGCAAGGTCGATGCGAGCGACGGATGTCCATGGAGGAGGAGGGGAGAAGGACACTAACCCGAACGCGGGTAATGTGGACATTCGACATGTGCGATGGAAGGAAGGAGAGGCGATTGCGGCCATCAAGTGGGTCCGAGACGCTTTTTATCTGTTGAGACCGGCAGAATCTCATGTTGCCGATGACACTCTCTCAGATCTTTATCTCATGCGAGCTGTGGCGGTCCCGCAGACTACACGGGCAGCACGGACATCGAAGAGATCCTTAGCAGCAAAAACGATACAACCGGTACTCCATTTTTGGAGAAGCATGGACCCTGTTGAGGATCCAAAAGCTAGACAATATTTACCGGTGTACAAAGACGCGAAAAATCTCGAGACATGGGATGATACTATTACCCTTCGAGACAAAGACCACACTGCGTGGACTATTCAGTCACTGCCTAGAGGAGTGCTTGATATTCCTTTTGACTTATCTTTGGGCGCCATCCCTAACAAAATATGGGACATTCTGGAGGAGTCGAAGTTTGACTTGACTTTTGTTGGCGGCCCGCCACCTGGCAAAGGGGTTCGCGCAAGGCGACGAAGGCAGTAAGTGACATTTTTTTCTTTTATCACGCGTCGGACATTGAAAGCTGCATGTGGATTAATCTCATAGTGCCCATGTCAGATCATGTCTTATTAAAATGTTTTTATACCATTGTTGTTACTTGGCATTTTTATCGCAACATATGAGTGCGAGGGTCAATCGGCAAATGGATACGACACCGTATAAGGGGATCGCTTGTGAGTTTAGCGATGGTGTTCCTGGTACGACCCTGCTTCAAGTATCCAGGGTGATGTTCTCAAAAAATGTTCTCATAGTAGACATATTAAATTTTTTTTCTTTGGATATCGTCATACCAGCACGGTCCGTCTCTACTTGTGTCGGCATATCGCATGGTCGGGCTCACTCACCCCGGCTTTGGATATAGTTATTAGGTCTGGCCCCCTAGTACTATATTAAGGTAA
>WBZZ01003955.1:22500-38701 GCA_019918135.1 Paulinella micropora
CCAGCCGACAGAGAGCTTTCCGTTCACGACCTGTGCAGCAAAGCCACACCCAGCACGCAGAGACTCTTGGATCTCGTGGGCTGAGGCCGGACAGGCCGGTGTCCAGCACTGGGGCATGTGGCGCAGCGAGGGGCAGGTGTACCTCTTCGCCGATAAATATGGCGCCCTCGAAGAAGTTCTGAGCCACTACCTGCGCAGACCAGGCAGCAGGTGCGCCGAGCACGTACTCGCTCTGGGGCCCGGCACTGTTGCCGCTACTCCCGGGCTGCTGTCCTTGTCTGTCTGCCTCTTGCTCTTGCCTGCCTTTTTCTTGTCTTGTCTTGTCTTTTCTATTCTTGTCTTCTTTCTGTTGTTGTGTTCTTTCTGTTCTTTCCCATGCGAAGAGAACCTGGCTTGAGGTTTTCCAGCAGGAGAAGGTGCCATCCATAGCGATCGCATACCTAGCGGGAGCACGCGTGAGTGGCCGGTTGTAGCCCGCGGTGGCGTGCGTGTGTTACTCGAATTGCGAGTCGGTGCTGGTGGCCTGCCCCTGCGCAGCAACGGCAGCAGTTCGCCATGCCTCGCAGCCACTCGGCACTGGTGCAGCGCGGCCAGCGCAGACTGGGCATGCCGAGGCGGGCAGGAGGCGAGCACACCGGACAGCTGGGGCGTGCGCACACACACACACACACACACACACACAACACACACACACACACAAATACACACACACACACACACATAACACACACAAACACACACAAACACACACAAACACACACATACACATACACATACACAGGCAGGGAATGCTTACGGCGTGCATCAGGAGCTGCGGGCCGATCTCGTCGCCAGCGTCCGTATCGGCCGGGGAAGCGGTGTCAGTGCTGCTGGCCGCCACTGAGCTGCTCACATTGCCGCTGCTATTACTGGTGCCGTTGCTGCCCATGACTTTGAGCACAAGGGGCGGCAGCGAGGAGCAGGGGTCGAAGGAAAGACGGGCCGACTTCCAGGGTGGCGAGCTGCACGCAGGGGAGCCGTGTGCTTAGCGCGCTGTGCAGGAAACGATGGCAGAGCTGCAGGCAGCTGCTGACAGAGGGAAAGGGAGAGACCGGCTGTAGTCGATGTACTCGAGGCTGGTTCCTGGTGCATGCACATGCATTAGACAGCATCAAGCGCTCGGCCAGCCGCAAAGATGCTCTAGGCAGGGCAAGCGTGCGGGAACGAGGGAACGGGATGTCACCTGTGACGACGACGCGGCTGGGCAGCTGCGAATACGCTAGAGAAGAAAAAACAAACTAGAGTAGCAGCGGGTGGCTGAGGGTGGCAACCTCGCGCATAGAACGAGAAGTTAGACACCGCTCGAAACTTAGAAGGAAAAACGTATCCTACCAACAATATAACTTGGATGCGATGCGAGCGAATCAAGCAGGCTGCTCTGAGACGAAGGAAGAAGACGGCAAGGCGCGGCAGTGAGCGCAGTGTCAAGCCAGCAGGCAAGAGGAGCGACTGGACCTTGACGCTTGAGCTCGACCTCTGACTGCGGCGCAGACCTGTCAACACGCCACACACACACACACACACACACACACACACACACACACACACACACACACACACACACACACACGCTGACTAGGCTTGCCGGCCGCGTGGCAGTCCCAGCAGACCACAAGAAGATGGCGGAGACGGCGAAGGCGGCCACCAGAGACACCTGATGGCAGTGCACCATGGCGTTCGCTGCTGCCTCCCACCCTGCCTTCACTCCCGGCCCACGCCGAGCCACACTCGGCTGCTTCTCCCGAAGCCAAGTGATGGTGAGATCAAGCAAGAAGCAAACGTGCAGCAGCAAGATATGGCGTGGTCGCCTACCAGTGTGATGGGGCCTGTGTACCGACCGCAACACCGGAGCCTGGCAAAGTCAACAGAAGCCGCGTGCATGTGACCAGACACGAGCACAAATGATGCATACAAGAGCTTCAAGAAAGGCGGGCCATGTATTTAGATGAGAAGATTTTGGTCGTCAGAGGACGGGAGATAGATATTGTATTCGTATGCAAGGCCTTTCAATGTCACATCCTTTGATTCACAGAGAGATACGAAGAAGGAAGGGAAAGAGAGGGAGCAAGAAGGAGGCAAGCGGAGGCAGCAGCGGACCTGCGCTTGGGAGACCAATGGGCCTCCTTGTCCACCCCCGCCTCGCCCAGCTAAGCAGCAACCGGCGGCAAATGTACTCACCCCATCAAACCAACCTCTCCCTCAAGTATGAGTGACAACAGCAACATGTCAGCAAAGGGAGCATTCGTACTAGGACCTGTTTGGAGTTCGACGCCGACCTCTCCAGCAGCGACGTGCTACACCACACACCGCGTGGAAACAGCCCAAGAGAGAGAGAGAGAGAGAGAGAGAGAGAGAGAGAGAGAGAAACGGAGAGGTACATCAAGAGAAAAATGTATGTGAAAAAAGAAAGGAAAGCGAAGCCAGAAGAAGGCCAGACGGCCGAGGCAACAGTGGGTGGCGACTGTGAAGGACCTCTCGTCGGGGACATCTTTGGTCGCCAGGGAGGCCTACCGCAACAGACGCCGTTATGGCCGCTATATGGTGACTCGTGGCGCGGGGCAAGAGAGAGAGAGAGAGAGAGAGAGAGAGAGAGAGAGAGAGAGAGAGAGAGAGAGAAAGAAAGAGAGAGAGAGAGAGAGAGAGCGAGAGAGAGAGAGAGAGAGAGAGAGAGAGAGAGCTGACCTTGAGGCAAGGGACACAGAGGTCGAAGTTGCAGTCGTGGCAGTGGTAACGCGGCCACACCGAGCCCGTCCTACGCGGCACGTGAGCAGGAAGACATGTGAGCAGCTGGATCAAAGAAGCAGCAGAGGGAGGAGACAAGGCAAGCAGTGAGGAGGGACAGGGACAGGCAATCAGGATGCATCATGGCGAGCAGCAAGGAGGAAAGGGAAAGGGAGGACAGGCAGTCCGGGGAGCTGCCATCGCACCACCAGCGCTAACATGAAACAAAAACACAAACAAACACACACACATTTGGTACGTACATCCATTCTAGGCATGCAAAACAGTATATACAGATGAATACATGTGTCTACACGCATATACCTACTTACAACATAAAACGTAGCAAAACACGACATTCAATAACACGACACAATATAACATAATATAGCATAACATAACATAACATAACATAACATAACAATATCCTTGCATAAAATAATACAACATGATCTACTGTACTGTGATGTGTAATCATAATAATAGTAATAATAATAATAATAATAATAATAATAATAATAATAATGATAATAATAATAATAATAATAGTGCTTCTCTGTCAATGGCTGATGCAAATCTGCACATGCGCCTCCATCGTCTCACCCGTGAGGGGAGTACGAAGAATTGACGATAGGCTCTAATGACACCCCCGCAAGGGCAGTTCCAACACTTCCAGACGGACCGGTATGTTCAATGAAAATACTGGTGGCACCGACGGGAATCGAACTGGCGACAGGGCCCAGATGGTAGAACTTGACCACTGGGCTATCACGGTGTCCATAATAATAATAATAATAATAATAATAATAATAATAGTGCTTCTCTGTCAATGGCTGATGCATTTCTGCACATGCGCCTCCATCGTCTCACCCGTGAGGGGAGTACGAAGAATTGACGATAAGCTCTAATGACACCCCCGCAAGGGCAGTTCCAACACTTCCAGACGGACCGGTATGTTCAATGAAAATACTGGTCCAGACGGACCGGTATGTTCAATGAAAATACTGGTGGCACCGACGGGAATCGAACTGGCGACAGGGCCCAGATGGTAGAACTTGACCACTGGGCTATCACGGTGTCCATAATAATAATAATAATAATAATAATAATAATAATAATAATAATAATAATAGTGTATCTCCTGCCAATTGCTGAGCCAAAAGGCCATGTGCATCCAGTCCTCCATTCCATAAGGAAAGTCTCCACACCAATCGGTGGAATAAAGGAAGTGACGGCATAGAACATTACTCTAGGAGCTTTATACCAATCAGCCCATGGAAAGGACCGATGGCCTATGTACTCCCTAAATAATAATAATAATAATAATAATAATAATAATAATAGTGCTTCTCTGTCAATGGCTGATGCATTTCTGCACATGCGCCTCCATCGTCTCACCCGTGAGGGGAGTACGAAGAATTGACGATAAGCTCTAATGACACCCCCGCAAGGGCAGTTCCAACACTTCCAGACGGGCCGGTATGTTCAATGAAAATACTGGTCCAGAAATAGACCGGTATGTTCAATGAAAATACTGGTGGCACCGACGGGAATCGAACTGGCGACAGGGCCCAGATGGTAGAACTTGACCACTGGGCTATCACGGTGTCCATAATAATAATAATAATAATAATAATAATAATAATAATAATAATAATAATAATAATAATAATAGTAATAATAATGATTATTATTATTATTATTATGGAGGGGTGCACAGTATGGCACCCCACGGGAAGAGGAGGTGGTTGGGCCTCTTCCCACTGGTTTCGAGGCTATGTCGTTGTGTTGGCTCCGAGGCTATGTTGTTGTGTTGGTTCCGAGGCTATGTTGTTGTGTTGGTTCCGAGGCCCTGTTGTTGTGTGGGTTCCGAGGCTATGTCGATATGGGTTCCGAGGCTATGTTGTTGTGTTGGTTCCGAGGCCATGTCGTTGTGTTGTTTTTTATAAGACATACACCACGTGGGATCAAAGGGGTATTTACATTCCGCGATCTAGGGGTGGTGACGGGTTTCGAGGCGTCCCAGATATTTACCACAAAACGTCCTCATGCGCTGGCAGACCGCATGAAATGTCTGCTACCCCTGTGAGTACCTCCATGCGGGACCTACCCAGTCTCGTGGAGCTCTCACACGGGGAAGATCAATCATCTGTAGTTGATTTCCTGCAAGGTACCCGACACTGTGCGGGTAGTAGGGACTTCCTTTTGGGGCCTTCTATGCAGGATGGTTAGAGTCACTCTTCCCTCCCCAACATACTCACTGTAGTCCCTGTTGGGTCGAGGGATGGAGGCGCATGGCCCTCGGGCTCAGCCATGACAGATCAATATATTATTATTATTATTATTATTATTATTATTATTATTATTATTAGGGAGTACATAGGCCATCGGTTCCTGTCCATGGGCTGATTGGTATAAAGCTCCTAGAGTAATGTTCTATGCCGTCACTTCCTTTATTCCACCGATTGGTGTGGAGACTTTCCTTATGGAATGGAGGATTGGATGCACATGGCCTTTTGGCTCAGCAATTGGCAGGAGATACACTATTATTATTATTATTATTATTATTATTATTATTATTTGACACCGTGATAGCCCAGTGGTCAAGTTCTACCATCTGGGCCCTGTCGCCAGTTCGATTCCCGTCGGTGCCACCAGTATTTTCATTGAACATACCGGTCCGTCTGGACCAGTATTTTCATTGAACATACCGGTCCGTCTGGAAGTGTTGGAACTGCCCTTGCGGGGGTGTCATTAGAGCCTATCGTCAATTCTTCGTACTCCCCTCACGGGTGAGACGATGGAGGCGCATGTGCAGAAATGCATCAGCCATTGACAGAGAAGCACTATTATTATTATTATTATTATTATTATTATTATTATTATTCTGGAGGGGTGCACAAGATGGCACTCCATGGGAAGAGGAGGTGGTTGGGCCTCTCCCCACGAAGGTGACCGCTTGGGGAGGGCGGTCACCGGGATATGCGCAACTCTCAACTGGGCATTTACTCGGTAGGGGTTCGGCCAGGCAGGTTGTGGGGTTGTCTGTTGGATTGTTGGTTGGCTCATTTTTCTTGGCTGTTGGTTTGGGTCTGGTTTCCTGGTTAGCCCATTTTCGCCGAATTTCCTGCCGAGTAAATGCCTGGGGGCTTCCAGTTCCGGTTTGGTGATCTTGTTGAGGTGAGCATTCGGAGGAAACAGTACCGAGATGGGTTGAAGATAGGATTCACATTGAGCCGAGATGGGACCGAGTTGACCTGTTCCAACTCGGCTCCATTTCGGCTTCATGTTAATCCTATCTTCATCCTATCTGGGTTTTGTCTCCTCCCTATCTTCGCTTCTTCGGGGTTGCCTAACTGGAACACATGATGACGCGCACGTTGGAGAGGGGCTTCAGTCGGTCCCAATGCCTTGCCAGTGCCTTGCTGCGTTGCCGTGCCTTGCCCCATGCATTCACACCCTCCACCGTTGCATTTCTAACTGAGCAGCTTCGGCTGGGATTACTATACTTGTCTGTAAGACCCTATAGGTACCGCTAGGTTCGCGCCTTCTATACCCACGTGGGGGAAGGAGTTTCAGCGGCACGCCGTCCGATCTGGCTCCACTCGGGGACACCCGTACCTCATGATGTGTATTGTTAGGAGCAGCTGAAAGTCCATAAGGCATGAGAGTAGAGGCGTTGGCGATGCGATGGAGAGTGTGTGTAGTGCGTGAGGCAGGTTCTGGCGACGCTGGGGGTGCTGGCGGGCGCCGAAGGGCACGAAGCGACGCGGCAGCGTCCAGTGACACCGGCGGAAATGCGTGTAGTGTGTGTTGCAGATACCGCCGATGCTATTTGCATGGGCGGGCGCTTTCCTCGGCGTAAAGAGGCGCGGCGGTGATGGCCAGCGACATTGGCCGTCTACTACTCTCAATGGATTACAAATACGCGAAGCACGGAGCTACCACTGTGCCCTTATGGGACAAGGTAGAATCGCCGAAGACCTGGACAATCCCCGTGGGAATGCCTCTTCGACGGGCTCTGGCCCGATGTCCCAGGATGGGAGGATGAGGGCTCGCGTATATGACGGAATTCCTGAACCACGTGGAGAGGCTATCTTAGCTGCGCCTCATCCTTCCTCCCCAAACCTGGCACACGGGTCGGCGCTTCAACATAAGGCGAGCGGCGCTATATGGCAGATGGCACCGCCGCCTCGACGGTACCGGCGGGTAGATCGGTACGACAAGGACGGGCGTAATCTGATTGTCTGGGGGCTCTCAGAACGCGCCAATCTACAGGAGATCGCCTCCAAAATGAGCGGTCTTGGTCTGGTGGTCGCGGTAATGGAGTGGCAAGGCCAGCGAATGTTTCGTCACCTGGAGCTGGTCTACGAGGACGATGACAGCAGGCAGACGGCGTTGCAGCAACTCAAACATCTCAAATTCTTCGGCAGAGGGGTCAATGTGGCCCTTGGGCGCAGGTTCAGGGACAGGGAACGTGTCCGAAGGCTTATTCGCATCCATCTGCGTGGGGAAGCGGCGGTCCAGAAGGAGGAAGCTGCGACGGGATATCGCGTCTTGCCTCTGCATGAAGAATGTGTCGATGATGTGCAGGTGGTGTCTTCGGAATTGGCTGCCGATGCACCTAAGTGTGTGTCTGAGTGTGCTGATGTGCATGTGGTGCCCCTGCATTCGGCGGCCAGTGCAGTGGGGGACCAACCTGCGCAAGCACCTGCAGAGGGGGGCAGCACGAGGGCGGAAGCCAAGCGCGGCCGTCGGGTCCGGAAACGAGCCAAGAAGCACCGCTCCAAGCAGTTCGATACCGGCTTCAAGCTACTCGTCGCGAGTCACAACTGGCAGGGTAAAACGGGATACGACAACGTAGGCACGGCGGAATGGACATCATTCTACAAGCACGAGGGCTGGCTAGTCATCGGGGCTCAGGAGCACCGCATGGGCAAGAAGCAACTTTCCAAATGCAGCCTGGATGGATTCCGGATTTTTGGAAAACCTGCGGAGGTCAGCGAGAAAAATCGCTGCAAGGGTGGGGTTCTATTCGCGGTGGCTAACTTCCTTGGTCCGTATTGCAACCTGGTGTCAGCCCCCGTCGACCACCGGCAGCAAGTGTGGCTGCGTATCGCCTCGGGTGTTACCGGCGCTCAGGATATCTATGTGGGCAACCGCTACTTTCCCCAGGAAACGCAGGAAGAAAAGTCGTCAGAGGCGTATGCGGCCTGGCAGGCAGCTATAGCTTTTTTTGGAGCCAAAGGTCTCGTGGTCACGGTGGCGGATGCCAACGCGAAGCTCGGGCCGGCATGCAGCCGAAAAGAGGAGGGCATCGTCGGTCAGCACGGGGAGGTCGATGATAAGGGAGCACCGGTACGTTCGGAGAACGGCAAGAGACTCGCGGCTGTCCTCGTCGCTACGGGCCTGCGAAATCTGAGCGGCTTCTCGTGCCCAGTGGAAGGTCCTACTGGTGGTCCCGGCGTGAGCAGCGCGGCATGGGCACAGGCAAGCACCTCCTCGATTACATCTGCGCGTCGCCTGGCTTGGTCTGGAGCAAAGTTCGGAGTATGCGAAGATGATCTTGATACGGACCACAAGGCAGTATGGGCCGAACTGACGTGGAGCGGCAGCGCCGGCCAAAGCGGGCTGCGAAACCTTACAGGTCCTTTCGTGTTGATAAGCTTATTGGTGCTGGTGTCTCGGGTAATGATCACGCTGCGAAGCAAGCGCTGGATTATCTACGCGACAAGTTCGATGACGTATTCCAGCATTGCCTACAGAAGCTTGGAGTACATCAGCTGCCTGAGCTTGACCTATCGGGTGGTGCCGACAGCCAACGGGTGGTAGATGACGTCACCGAGCGAGTGGCGCAGTCCTTCCGAATGGCGGCGCACCGGGTCCTTGGCTCCAGATGTATACGACCCCGTTTCACCAACAATTGGTTCGACGGGGAGCTAAAGGAGCTCATTCAGCAGCGCCGGGAGGCCTACGCAGCATACAGGAGGGATGAATCGAATGCGGAAGCCCGTCTGAATTGGCTACGGCTCCGCAAGCAAATTCGGAAGGCAACTCGGGCCAAGAAGTCCGCCTCCTTCAAGCAAGTGCAGGAAGAAGCGGTCAAATGTCAACGCGAGCAATCCTCAAAGCGCTTTTGGCTACTCGCGAAGCGGCTTGGCGGGGCACGCAGAACGAAGGTCTCCGCGCCGGTGCAAAGGGAGGATGGCTCACTGGCGTGTACGCTGCCGGAAAAGGTCGCTCGGTGGGAGGAATTTCGGAAAAATTCGGTGAAGCCACGGGAAAATCCGGCAAGTGCGGCTGTTGTGGTGGAGTGCTGTGCAGAAGCAGGCTCGCTGGAGTGGGAGGAAGCCGAAGCTAAGCGGCAGTTCCACTGGAACGATCGCTTCAGAGATGAGGTGGCCCGGGCTATGAAGGAGCACGAAGTAGGTGAAGACACTTGCGAAGAGCTGGACAAGCCGTTCACGCAAGAGGAGGTCCTTGCAAGGCAACGTGCCCTGAATAACCACAAAGCTTGTGGCGAGGACAAAGTGAAGAACGAGATGCTCAAGTATGGCGGCGCCTACATCAATGGCTACTTAACGCAGTACTTCAACTGGATTCGAGAAGCCGAGAGGACTCCAAAAGCTTGGGGCAAGGGAATCATCGTCAATATCCCCAAGGGTGGGGATCCTACGGATCCTGACAACTGGAGGGATATCTCGATTATTAGTTGCCTTGGTAAGCTGTATCTGTCCTTATTAGCTACTCGTCTAACGCTCTTCGTGGATGGCCCGGATAAGCTACGTCCAGAGCAGGGAGGCTTCCGCCCGGGGCGTCGCACTACGGATCAGGTCTTTACCCTTTGGCAGAGGTTGGGCGTCAGAAGCAGAAGCGGGAGTCGTATGTCCTGTTCGTCGATCTACGCAAGGCTTTCCCGTCTGTTTGGAGAGATGGTCTATTTGAGAGGCTCTGGAAGCTGGGTGTAAGGGGCAAGTTCTGGCGCACGCTACGCAGGTGCTACGAGAAGACTTCGTCGCAAGTGCTAGTTGATGGAGCACTCACCCCCGAAGTACTGGAGGGTGTAGGCGTCCAACAGGGGTCCCCTCTCTCTCCCACACTCTTCAACGTCTTTATGGATGAGCTGTGTGATCGGCTGGCGAGTGCCCTCAAGATCACGGATGTGAAGCGGCTAAAAGACATCAAGGCACTTCTATACGCGGACGACGTGGCCCTCATCGCTCACAGTCGCACCGAGCTCCAGAAGATGGTCAATGTTGTGGCCAAGTTCGCGGAAGATTACCGGCTGGAAGTCAACTTGAAGCCCGGCAAGACGGAAATCATGCCCATTTACACGTCGAGCAAGGCGAAACGACCAAGTATCAGGGAGCGAGGTGAGCCCGTGGTGTGGTTTCGCGGCCAGAAGCTTTGTGTCACCAGTCAGTACAAGTACCTGGGAGTGGTTATCACCGACGACCTGAAGTGGAAGGAGCAGGCCCTGCGGGCTACGCGTGTCACTGAAGTCGCCACCGCAGGTTGGTACTCTTTGTGGTGTGCAGGTGAGATACAAGCTAGGTATCGTCTCATGTGCTGGAATCAACTTGTGGGAGCCAAGCTGAAGTACGCCTTCGATGTCTGGCGTGCCCCCGTATCGCAGCTCACCAAGCTGGAGGCAGCAATGCTGCGCCCCATGAGGATGATTCTCGGCATCAGCCCTAAGACAAGCAAGTGGATTACACTCTTTCTGGCGCGCTCTTTGAGTGCGGAGCGTTTGCGGCGGGCGGCGCAACTGAAGTTCTATGGACGGCTGCGTGTTCTACCGGAGGAGCGATTTCCTGTCATCGCATCTCAAGTCAAATCCGACTGGACTGCGGAGGCCGAAGGCGCTATCAGGGACTCAATGGATCTACAACAAGGGCTTCAGGAGCTCCTAAATAGCTCAGAGAAGGACCTCGAGGGTTGGTGTTCGACTGTGGACAAGTGGGCCCTTCAGCAGGACGTCAAGATGGTGCAGCAACTGATGTGGGACAAGCGAGAGGCAGGCAGCGATCTTACTGATGGCCTGCGAGTCATCCTAAGACAAGTCTTTGGAACTAAGGATTTCCCAAGATGGGTAGCCCTTGACGATGCGCATTATAATCTGCTTCGGAGAAGGTTGCTCAGCTGCAACAACCGCCTTCGGTTGTACCGCAGCAAGTTGGTCAGTGGCATGTCCCCTCGCTGCTTCTGTTGTCATGATGATGTCAATGAGTCCCTTGCGCACTTCTTATGGGATTGCCCCATGCATGAGGGGAGACGTAAGCAGCTGTTGCTGAGTATGCAGAGACTCGGTGGCATGGCTGTGGGGGTGCTGAGGGGGATGGAGGGAGTGAGGAGGGTGGTGAGGTCGTAGGCGGTGAGGTTGTGGTGGAGGATGTGTTGCTTGGGCGGGAGCGGGAGGGCTCTGTGCGGCAGGGTTGGGATGATATGTCGCCTGTGGATCAATCACGATTGTTTTGTAAGTTTTTTCAGGGGAAGTCGCGCTTCCGCAGTAACTTTAGGCTTGCTGCGTTGTTAGGGGTTACAGCGTTGCGCCCCCTCCAAAGTTGGATGTGTTGTTTGGATCATATGTGTCTGAGTGTTGGTCTGCTAGGGAGGGTAAAAGGGAGGAGCTTGGGGTGGAGGATGGGGGCGAGGAGGTGATTGACCTCACTGAGGTGCCATCAGCTTCTGTCCCACCCTCTCCCCCAAGTGACGTTGATGTTGCGCGGCGCGGCCGTCCGCGCAGTGTGGACGTCCTGGCTAGAGAGAGGGGTTCGGGAGCGCAGCGTAGTGTCTCCGAGTTCTTCTCTTCAGCTAACACCCTCGCATCTAGCTCTTCATGCACTTCACAGCCCCCATCTGCCCCTGCTGTTGCTGTTGCTGCTATGTCTGTTTGGTGTTCTGACAATGCGTTGGGATCGGCTGACCCCGGTGACCCAATGGAGGCACATGTCCAGGATCTGGATCTGATGCTGTAGTCTGAGGAAGCCTATTATTATTATCATTATTATTATTATTATTATTATTATTTAGGGAGTACATAGGCCATCGGTCCCTTTCCATGGGCTGATTGGTTTAAAGCTCCTAGAGTAATGTTCTATGCCGTCACTTCCTTTATTCCACCGATTGGTGTGGAGACTTTCCTTATGGAATGGAGGACTGGATGCACATGGCCTTTTGGCTCAGCAATTGGCAGGAGATACATTATTATTATTATTATTATTATTATTATTATTATTATTATTATTATTATTATTTTGGGGGGCACCAATACATGGTTGGGTGTCACCGCCACACGGCGGGGTTGGGGCCGTTGGCAGCTTGTTATGAGGGGTACATAATCAGTGCTCCACTGATTCATGAGACGGAAACTTTTACTGAGAGAAGCTCTCTCACCACGCTCACGGCTCTTGGCTCGGGGTGGCCTCTGGTATCACTCGGGGTGCGGGGGGTGGGGGTTATCTGAGGGAGGGGGTTGGGCTCAGTGGGTCACTGGACAGGTTGGTTAACTAAACTACTGTCGGTATGAGTGGGAATGAAGGCGACAGGCTCCACACATTTCCACAAGCCTTGAAATCACTCAACTGCCACAGTAGCGACTGCCTGGACGCGGGGCTCCTGACTCACCCTCTCTCCCAGAACCCCTCGTGCTCACTTTGCGGATGCCATGGGGATGCTCTGGCGGAGGGTCGGGACGTGTTGGGTGCATGTGACCGGGCCTGTCACTTAGTGTTCTCGGTAGATGACTCTTTTGTAGCTTCTATCGGACGCAGGGTGGCTTGCCACGACACCTCAATGATGCATAGTACGTCACGTCTCTGACCTGGTTACGGGGGCGGGTAACTGAGGCGGGTTCCTGAAGGCTGGTTACGGAAGCTATGTTATTGTTGTTGGTTCCTGGCTGCTATGTTATTGTTGTTGGGTTCCTGGCTGCTATGTTATTGTTGTTGGGTTCCTGGCTGCTATGTTATTGTTGTTGGGTTCCTGGCTGCTATGTTATTGTTGTTGGGTTCCTGGCTGCTATGTTATTGTTGTTGGGTTCCTGGCGGCGTACATGTTTATGCTTTTTTAAGGGTTGAGCTTTAAATAACCCCACTCGGGTCTTCTTTTATCGAGCTCACCACTCGGTGGATGGAGGCCTGGGGTAGACTTATACGATGTTTTTGATGCTAGGTTCCGTCTCCAGGGATTCGACTGGCATCGCTGCTTTGCCTCACCGCACTGCCTCACCCACACATCCACGCTGGCACACTGTTTCTCCTCTTGCTCTTGTACCTATGTCGCACACAGCTATGAGCTCACGCCGATGAGTGGTTGTGACGAGGTGCACCCAGCTGGATTGCGGGCGAGCCACGGCGGCCTCGCTTTCGCTCTCTCTCTCTCTCTCTCTCTCTCTCTTTTTCTTTTTTTTTTTTTTTTTTTTTTTTTTTTTTTTTTTTTTTTTTTTTTTGTTATTGTTGTTGCTTTGCTTTGCTTTGCTTTGGGCGAGGCCTAGCTTTCACATGGGCGGGCTGAGCCTATGAGGGGCGCACGATAAGCGTTCCATTGATTTATGAGACGGGTCCCAATTACTGAGAGTGACTCATGTGAGTTGCTCATCATACTCATGGCTCTTGGCTCGGGGTGGCCTCTGGAATCACAAGGGGTGGGCACTGGGGAGGGGGTTGTGTTCAGAGGGTCACCGCGAAGGATGGTCAACCAAACTACTGTCGGTCGGAGTTTGTACGAAGGCGAGAGGCCCTACACCTTACCACAAGCCTTGAAACGACTAAATGACCAAAGTAACGACGGACCGGAGCGGGGCTCCTGGCTCACCCTCTCTCTCAGCACTCTTCGTGCTCATCCTGCGGATGCCATGGGGTTGCTCTGGCGGAGGGTTATGGGGTGGTGGGTACACGTGCACGGGCCTGTCACTCTGTGCTCTCGGTAGATGACTCACTTGCAGCGTTTATCGGACGCAGGGTGGTTTGCCACGACACCTACCTCGATGATGCACAACGGGTCCTGCCTCGTGCCTGGTTACGGATGCAGGTGAGTGTTTGTGTGTATTCCTATACATACGTACACGTATGCTTTTTAAGGGTTGAGCTTTAAATAACCCCACCTGGGTCCTCATTTATCGAGTTTACAACTCGATCAATGCGGCACCGGGGTCCCATACCACTTATGTCAGGTTCTTATGCGAAGAGCGCGGCCGCTAGTGCTGGCCCTATGGGTCAAGGCGGTAATCCTTCAGGTTTAGACGTTCCCCGTGGGAGTGCGCCTGCGGGTGGCGATGGCTACTCGGCCGGGGTGGGGTGGTCGAGTGCTCGCGTACCTGACGGGCAACCTGAATCACGTAGAGCCAGCAATCCTGCTGCATCTCGATCACCCTCCCCAACCTCGGAAGAGAAGTCACGTCTGGAAAGGTCTGGTCACGGCGTGTGGCAAGCGGTACCGCCACCGAGGAGGTGGCGGAGGAAGGTACGAAATGAGCTGGATAAGAGATGTTGCATAGTATGGGGGCTATCGCATGTCTCTCAGACAGTGGTCATGGCGCGAGAGCTCCGAATTCTCGGTCTCGGGGAAGTCGAGGTGGAATTCGCGGGCAGAGGTAGTGGGCGACATTTGCGGATTAAATGTGCGTCTTGTGAGGAGGCGGAGAAGATGGTGCGGCTGCTGCGGGAGCGTAAGTTCTTCACGGGAAAGGTTCACGTTGCGACGGGTAGGACTTTCCGGGAAAGAGAGAAGCAGCGGGCTGCACGGGGGGGTGCCCAGTATGTAGAGATGCAGAGGGAGCTTCGCAAGCAGGGATTTGGCTACTGGGTGCTCGACGTGGAAGTCGACGAGCCCCAGGGCGAAGCCTCAAGCGGTGAATCTCCCTTGGCGGAGTGGGGCGGGATGCGGGAGCTGGAGGAGCTGGGGCGGAGGGTGCAGGATGGGCCGTGGAGGGTGGCGGAGGGCTCCAGGCGGGCTCAACCGAAGCGCAGGCATCGGCATCAGCTTCGTTCTTCCCAATTTGTGAAAGGCTTCCCACTGAGGGTGGCCTCACATAATTGGCAAGGCAAAGTGGGTGCGGATAGCCCAGGCTTTGGGGAATGGCCGGAGCACTACAAGGAGCGAGGCTGGGTGATCGTCGAGTCCAGGAGCACAACCTATCGTCGCAGAAGGTGGAGAAGCTCCAAGTCGACGGCTTCGCAGTCCTCGGCAAAGCGGCTGCAACTGGTGCGGGCTCGCGTCTCTTGGGGGGGGTCTTGACGTTGGTGGCCAACTATCTGGCACCGTGCGCTACCATTGTACAGGCGCCTGTTCCACACCCACAGCAATTGTGGGTGAGGCTGTCGTCTGGGAGCGCGACGGCGTCGGATGTGTTCGTCGGCAACGGCTACTTCCCCCAAGAAAATCAACGAGAGGAATCTATTGCAGCCTATGAGGCGTGGCAGGCGGCCGTCTCCTACTTCGCCACCAAAGGTCATGTGGTTACGGTTGGTGATGCTAATGCTAAGCTGGGGCCCGCCAGAATAGCGCGGGAGGAGGGAGTGGTGGGCCTCTTTGGCGAGATAGATGGGAGGGGTAGAGGGGTTAGGAGTGAGAATGGTGAGTTGCTGGCTGCGATGCTTGTTGCCACGGGGTTGCGCAATCTCAGTGGGTTTTCGCAACCACGGGGGGACAAATATTGGTGGTCTAGGCAGGAAAATGTAGGTGGACGAAGGCATCTACTGGATTACATCTGCGTCTCTTCCGAGCTGGCGGAGGAGGCAAGCTTCGGCGTCGACGAGGTAGACCTTGATACCGACCACAAAGCTGTGTGGGCGGAACTGGTCTGGGGGGGACAGCCACCCCCCAAAAAGCAGGTAAAGAGGTACAAAGCATTCAAGGCAGAGCGCTTGATAGGCAGGGTAGTTGAGGGTAAGGAGAGTGAGCTGTCTAAGCTTAGGTTTGAAGTACGACGAGACCTTTGCAGCTGGTATATCGGGGCTGTTGCCAGATGGCCTCCCAGATCTATCAGCAGTGGAGGACCCGGATGAGCTTCAGCAGGAGGTAGATAGGGTCGCTAGCTTAGTGGTCCGAGCTTTCACGGGCGCAGCCGTGAAGGTCTTGGGAGTTCGGGTGATTAGGCCAGGGTTTACTAATGCATGGTTTGATGAGAGTCTTAGGGAAGCGATTGCGCGACGGAGAGAGGCATACGGCCTCTGGCGAAGGAATGAGGCCAACCGAGAGGCCTGGCAAAGATATAAAGAAGCGAGGAAGGCGGTCAGAAGGTTATGCAAGGAGAAGAAGGAGCAAGCGTGGAAGCGGGTCCAGAATGACACCGCTGCCAACTTCAGGAGCGCTACCATGGCCACGTACTGGAAGCTGTCAAAGCGTTTGGGCGGGGTTCGGCGGTCGAACGCTTCTGCTCCTGTTCGAAGCCCGATGGCACTCTGGCATGCACACTCCGGGAAAAACTACAAGAATGGGA
>WBZZ01003956.1:0-61523 GCA_019918135.1 Paulinella micropora
CCATCCATCCATCCATTCATCCATCCATCCATCCATCCATCCATCAATTCTACCTACCTACCTATCTACCTATAGGTGGTCCAGAACCTGGGCGGGCTGACCTTGCTGGCAGGCACCATCTTCCAAACATCCAAATATCAAATGTTCATCCATCCACATACATGCATGCATACACACATGCATACATTTCATATTCAAAATATATAAAGAGGCAGTCTTTTCCTTTTTCTCTTGTGTTTTTTCAGGTGTGGACCACCCAGCCGGCGATACAAGTCTACACCAGTACGTATGCACTTTGTGTACTTTATGTATGTATGTATGTATGTATGTATGTATGTATGCATGCATGCATGTATGCATGTTTATGTATTTATATATGTACAGGCAACTTTCTAGACGGCTCCCTGAAGGGCAAGGAAGGAGTTGCCTATGAGCAGCACACCGCCGTCTCTCTCTCTCTCTCTCTCTCTCTCTCTCTTTCTCTTTCTCTCTCTCTCTCTCTCTCTCTCTCTCTCTCTCTCTCCCTCTCACTCCCTCCTCCCTCCCTCCCTCCCTCCCTCCCTCTCTCTCTCTCTCTCTCTCTCTCTCCTTTCTCTCTCTCTCTCTCTCTCTCTCTCTCTCTCTCTCTTATCTCTCTCTCTCTCTTCTCTCTCTCTCTCTCTCTCCTCTCTCCCTCCCTATCTCTCTCTCTCTCTCTCTTTCTCTCTCTCTCTCTATGTATATATATACATACATATATATATTATATATATATAATACATGTATGTAATACATATACATATATATGTATATATATATATACGTTTCAAGCCTGTATAACTACAATAACATCACCAACATCTACAAAAACACATCTCCGCTAGGTCTGTCTGGAGACGCATAACTTCCCTGACAGCCCCAACCACCCCAACTTTCCCTCCCCAGTCTTGTCTCTGGGCCAAATGTACTCGCATCGCACCATCCACCTCTTCACAGCCACCTCAGACAATCACCATGGCCCTTCCGCTGCCACCCCGAAAATCAAAAGCAAGTTGTGAGTCAGATAACACATGGTATGACTGACCCCCAGCTATTTGGCGCGATCTCGGATCTGTTCCGCAGATCCACTGCGCTTCCAAAAGCAAGTTGCAGCATGATGTCGGTATGTTTTCTTTTTCTAGAATGACTCAAGTTTCAATAAGCAAAAATACTTTTTACGCAAGCACTGTTTGAACAGAATACTTGCCACTTGTAGAGCTGAGTGGAAAGCAGAAGAGGTATCAAGAGATACAAAAAGAGAAAACATAAGTGTAAAAAAAAACAGTCACAGTTTAAGGTCATGCCTTTCTTAGAGATGAAAGGCCGCGTGATAAGGCGAATGTAAGTGAAATGAAGAATCATACTAGGCAATGTCAGACCAGTTAATTACTGGAACTCTGTTAGACTACTATTATTAATATAATAATCTATGATAGCTACAACACTCTATCAGCAGTACTTAAGCTTTAACTTCATGAGAAAAACGCTAACAGAGCGCGCCACGTAACTTGACTGGCCGGATCATAATAAGTAAAGCCTGCGGGCTCTACCGACACCGTTACTCTGATACGGCCGGCCCTGAAATATTAATTAAGATTATTAGTTCAACGGTGTGACTCCCCCCGGAACAAAGTAAATTAAGTAAGCCTCCCTTACTGCCGGTCCTAACATGAGTTACGACAACTATAACCGGCCTCCGTTGATTGGTATTAATATAAACAGGTCACTCACTGTAACGGACCTTACCCTGCCTATCTTGCGATCAGTTCACTGCGGTTTGCTGGAAGACTCCGTAAGAAGCCAGATCACAAGTTGCTCACAGCCACTTTATAATAACTTGATCCGACTCTGAGGCATCAACTCAGAACTGAACTATCAGACAGCTATATTAAGACAGGAGATCTAACCCTTCCGAGCTCAAAGGAAAAAGGGCCCTTTGAATTTAATAAAAAGATTGAACACAACTGGTTCAGTACTAATCTCCACTTCTAAAGTAGAAAGGGAAGTCAGGAATGAACCCAAACAAAAAGCCAAAGGGAAAAACAGCTAAAAACGGAGTGTCCCTTTGACACTGCGGGTCAACTGAAACGATGCGTTACGTCCGTAACCTGCACAAATGCCAAAACATACCACAAACAACAACACATCACTGAAGTGCCTCTGACTGGACGATCGTTGGTAGGACAATTACGTTTTACTTTTAGTGATTACTTTGTGACTGGTAAGTAATTTATCCGTATAGTTCTAGTCAATAATTGTAACGGACGTAACGGTCCATATTGGCATTCAGAATTGGACACTAACCATTGTGTAATAATTACAGTCGTGCGGACTTTATTTCAGTTTCATTATTACCACTGAGTTTGTCAGTTCTGCTATCTACGTGCGGATTAAAAGTGTCGATTGGTATCGTGGCTTCTAACGGAGTCTCTCAGCAAACCGGCGTCTAAGGTATTAGGTCCGTGAGTGACCGGGTATTACCTAATCAACGGTTATGAGCCGCTGGGGAAACGAATTTCGGCACCATGCGTTCAGCATGAGACAATTGATGTCTCACATACCGGTGTTTAGCGGAAATAAAAAGGATTTACAGAGTTGCTAGTACCAGATAGAGGAATATGCCTACGGGATCAGCACAACACTCGGGGATATGTTTCATTATGCTTTCCAAGACCATAAAGCGGCAAGAACAAAGTATGGTTTTGATAGAGACAAGATGAGAAAAGCAGAAGAAAAAGAAGAACCGAGAGAACCACACGAGGTGGACACACCGGAAGGATCAGAAGAAGAAGATGAAACAAAGACACAACAAACACGACAACAGAGACAGAGAAGTAGCCAAACACCACAAGACCAGAAGACACAAACAGAGAAACCGGCCAACTGGAAAGACCTCTCAAAGGAAGAGAAGAAAGCTTGGGAGGAAAGGGCGAACAGAAAGAAGAAAAGAGCGATGACAAGAACCAACAAGGACGTGTACTTGCTGAGGAACAAGAGATACAGAGAAGAACAGCAGTATCTGCATCGCTGCAGAATGTTCCAACTTCTCGTAACAACAGCATTCTCGGAATCTAAGGTGGTTCAATTTCTTCGCAGTAAAAACATTCATTGCCCGTTTGAGAAAGTCGGCATTGTCAAAGCAGAATACAGTCATCTAAGTGGTGCGGCGAGATACATAGAGGAGAAGCATTTAAAGAGATGAGACCGAGACCGACTGAGGATATGGATGAGTATCTAACACAACATCTACTGCAGAAGAACTTGCTAGAAGCTCTTAGAGGGAAGCCCTTTGAGCCAGAGGAAGCAGTAAATGGGTTGTTAGAGAAACTAGCAGAGCATGAGGCCTATGGGCCCGCATACCTCAACGATCATTATAGATTAGCAGCAGCGAGCAGGCCAACACATGATGATATGGTAGAGTCGGCAAGAGAAATTTACGAGTTGTGGGAAGCGAAGCAGAAGAGACTGAGAATGGAACGTAGGAAGGAGAAAGAGAGGAAGAGAGAGGATAAGGGAGCGAATCTACTGTTTGGAGAGGGAGAGGGAGGAGAGAAGGGAGAAAAGAGAGAGAGAAGAACAAGAAATGGACTAAGAACGGGAAGGGCAAGGGTAACAAGAATGGAAGTGATAGTTCAGAGCAGGAGTGGTGGCTGACAGCGACATGCTATAACTGCTATCAGACTGGACACACAAAGCGTTTTTGCCCCAAACAAAAGTCAGGCCCCAAACGAACTAGTCCAAAGTCAGCTCACTCTAACTACACAAAGGGGAAGCAAAGAGACAAGAGTGGCAAGTTTAGAAAGAAAGGAGCCAAAGGAGTCACTCTTATGAGGTGAGAAGTAGGAGAGGAGGGTGAGGAGGAAGAAGGAGACAAATCTGAAGGGGAAGACAACTCAGAAAAAGAAGAGTATGGGCTAGTCATGATGGAGGGTGCAGAAGAAGCAATGGAGGGAAACATAGAAAGTGGGGAAGGCATTATTGCTCGTGAAGCAGAGCAAGAGGGCGAGGAGGATAGTGAGCCTCCAAAGGAGCAAAGTGACAACAAACCCTTAGATCAACCCGCAAGAGCCCGTGGGGGGGGGGGGGGACTGTCGAGTGCTTAATTGGCTCGAAACAGACTCCGAGACAGACCCCACAACCCTCCACCTCGCACTCTCACTAGTGCTCAACACCCCAACACCTCTACAACAACCACTCCTGCCCTCACAACCTCACGAGACACACAACGTGTGCAACCCTCACCATTGCAACCAAAACCCTCGCAAGTGAAAGAGAAAGAGAAACGGAAAAGTGAGAAACCGACACCCACACACCCTCAGAACTCTAGACAGACAAAGAACGAAACACCACGTCCCACTACATTCACTCTAGACAGACAAAGAACGAAACACCACGTCCCACTACATTCACTCCTAAGAGCCACACCACAGGCCCACTAACCACTCGTTGTACTGGGCTGAACTGGAAGGGAGAACAGTATGGAGTTAAGTTTGGACAGGGGGGAAGTTGGGGCAAGGCGGGTGAGGCAGCAAAGAGGCTAGTGTATGCAGACTTATGTGGTTATCATTGCCCGTCAAGACCTACTATTCCCTGACATTGACCTAGCACAAGACCCTTCACGTCGCCCACGCCCTTCCCGAGATTATCCGTCAGAGAGTGAGATGATAAGCATACTGAGAGAGAGGGAGGGAAAGGGGGCGAGTACACAGCAAATCTCACAAAAAGATACGGCAAAACCCGTGAAGAAAAACTCGCTAAGTCCCGCAAATATCGGAGAAAAAGACAAGGAAAGTGTCGAAAAACCCGGTAAGAAAGGAGTGAGTACAGATTCATGGAATGATGCTGTTTTGCCAGGGAATGAGGCAAGGACCGGCGGGACTAGAGCTAAAAAAGAGATTGCATTCGATGAGGCTGATGAGCGTGTAGGAGGGACAAGTGAGGGCAAGTCTTGGCCACCATTGCTTCTACCACAAGGTCCGTCTCCCTTGGATAGAGTAGGAGACAGTGTAGAGTCACAGACAGAACACACAAGCGAGATACACACACATGAAACACCTGTGGGGAAGAGCAGTAAAAGAGACACAGAACACGGAAAGGTAATAAGCTTTGAAGACTTTAAGAGAATAAGTGAACAGCTGAACAACCTGTGTATTTTGGATGATGAAATGGGAGATGTCGTGATGATGACAAAGAAGGAAGGAGAGAGAGTAGCAGAGGCAGATGGACTGTTGACAGATGTGTTGGGGGCTGTGAACGAAGTATTTCTAAAACATGCAGCAGGCACACCACAAATCACAAGAGAGACAGTCATAGAGAAGCAAGCAGCTAAGAAGACTCAAAGTGCGAAAGCTAAGTAAAGAGCTAAGTGGGAGTGTGAGTTCAGACACAGTGAAGGACATCCAAGACCTGAGAAGACGGAAATAGCTAGGTTGCTAAATGCGTTAACGAACGGAGCAGAAAAGTTAGTAGTGAAAGAGGCTTTGTGTTACGACCCGGACGGCAAAGAGAACGAGTTTTACACAGAGCTCTCGACTTAGCTAAGAACCACGACAATCAATTTGCTCTTTTCATCGTGCGATTGATGCCCCACCTTATGAAGATTTGGCATGAGGTAGAAGCGAGAGGGGTTACACTGAACGCACTTTTGCGGAAGTTACACTCAGGAGATGCATACAAGTTCTTCAGTCCAGAACAGGCAGCAGCGAGAAAGAGGGAGTTTGACAGGAAGAGACGGGAAATAGATGGGCACTCAGATATGGAGGAGGATGATGAGGACTTTGACCCGGAAAACCTAGAACACTCCAGAACCTCCGAGGAGATGAGGTCGGGCTTTAAATCGTATTGCGAGGCACGAGAAGAGCTTGATTGGATTTAGGAGGAGAGATTTGAGAGAGAAAGAAAGAACAAAGCCCAAAAGAAAGGGAGTGAGGAGGAAGAAGAGGAACATCACAATCTCATGGTAGACGATAGCGAGACGGTACTAGGACGCAAGAAAAAGATTATAGTTCAAGACAGCGGATCGTCCAGGGATATAACATGCACACCGCACATCTTACACAACGTCCGAGAGATTGAACTCGTTAGCTTAGTCACCGGAAACGGAGAGAGTGTGGTGCGAAACATGGGGGAAGCGAGATTGATAAGAATAGATGGATCGGGAAAGCCAGTTTTGGTAAAGAAAGATATGTTGTTAGACAACAGGGTGCCGGTCAACATTATGTCCACTGGAAACATGGACCACAACCACCACAGATCTATCATTCACCAAAAATGGGCAACTACTAATCCTAAAGCACCCCATAAGAATCAAAGAGAGTGACGTGATCGTGAGGGGGAGACTTACGCCTGGCATGCTCTATCGCTGGGACAATGAGAAAGACAAGCCCCTCAACATAAACGAGCGTTACAACCCCAAAGTGAAAGAGAAGAAGAATAAGACTGGTAAGCGGGGCGGGAATCCCCAAAGAGAGAGAAAGTGAGAGCAAGCAAGAGAGAGTAAGTGAGAACAAGGAAGCTAGAGGCAGCGTCTTATACGCTATGTATCCTGAGAAAGGTAAGAAGGGTAAGCCCGTTGACATTTACGTCATACATCAGTGTAGTGGGCATAAAGCTTTACCGAAGACCTATGCATTAGGCAAGGCAATGGGTAGAAAATTGACAGGAAGCGAGGATAGTGTTAGACTTTGTTGAGCCTGTATGATGGGGAAAGCTAAAGTGTTACCCAGATTTAAGGTTAATAGAATTAGGAGAGCGAGTTACCCTTGTGAGATTTTGCACATAGATACTTCCGGACCTTGTCAATTCACGGTAAGTACTATAAATTTGCGTTACAGACGATTACTCAGGGTACATCAAAGATTATTATTTACGATACAAGAACGAGTTTGTAGACTGTTTGAAGCAAGCGGTAGTATGGTTTGAAAGGCAGACAGGGAAGAAAGTCAGACAGATCACTTGCGACAACGAGTTCGATGTCCCAACTGAGATTATAGAGTGGTGGAACCCCTACAATGCATTTGGAAGACTAGTGCTCCAGGTGATAAAGATTGCAATCCCATAGCTGAGAAGGTCAACGACATCACAGCCGGACCAGCCCGGGCCATGCGATATGAGGCTAATTTACCACCCCAGTTTTGGGCGGAAATGGAACACACAGCCACAACATTCCACAACATTCTACCAGCCACGACAGGGCCTAGGAAAGGAACCTCACCTTTTGAGCAATGTCTGGGCTATAAGCCAGCTATCCGATAACTAAAGCCTATAGGATGTTTAGGTGTAATGTGCATAGGAAAGCAGGTAGGCAAAGGCAACTATAGGGGAAAGCGTGTAATGTTACTTGGATATGATGTATTTAAGGAACTATACCGAGTTTGGGATGGTCGAAAGGTCATCACAAATGTGCGTAATGTACGCTTTAACCGCAATGTAGTTGGCAAGGATGCTCACCCACCCAGAGAAGTTAGACGGGACGACGAGGAATCTGAGGGGGGATTTTTTGGCACCGTCCAGCTAGAACAGCCGTTAGACGAACCCGAACATAAAGATGAGGGGGAGTTAGACAAACATGAGGAGGTACAGGAAGAAAAAGACATTAATATTCACCGTCCAGATTCCGGTCTCCTATCAGAGTCGAAGGTAGAACTAGCTGACGACAAGGAAGATGGGGTAACACCAGTCACATCGTTAGAGGCGCAAAGCCCCGAAGCAGACCACCCTAGTAGGAGGTACGTAGAGGGAGACGCGCCCACAAAGGGCCTCACTTGGGAGCAAAGTGACAAAGTCACAACAGCTAATATAGTGAGAGGGAAACGAGAAGCTAAGGTTAGGACACCAGTTACACAACCACCTCCGAAAAAGAAGGCAGCAGTTAAAGCAGCTAAATTGACAGGAGAGAGAGGTAGTGTTCCGGGAGTAGCTTTCGGAGAAGAATGGGCAAAGGAAGAATATGGAGACAACTGGCAAACAGTTAAAAGAGAAGGAAAAGTCTTAGAACCATGCGAGAAGGGAGAGAGACTTAAAGTCAGTAAGATGCCTAAGCCCAGTCACTTCGTAGTCTTTGACGACGGTCAAGTAGAAAAGATGTTAGATAGCGAAATTAGAAAGTATCGGATAGATAGGATAAGACCCGTCGGAGAACTAGAGCATCCCGAGATGTCTGCAGAAAGTATCGTAGAGGATCAAACCACTGCGTTATAGATAAGCATTTTTGAAGTCTATACCGTATAGCTTATGTCCATGCCATGCTGCAAGCTTAGACAAAAAGAGTAATGAGCGATGCGCGGCACAGGGCACAAATAATTGATATGGGTTATAGCTAACTCCTGGCTCTGCATATCTCCCCGCAAAGCTAACCTTGACTTAATGAACTTACGTCCCTTTTCGTCTAGTTAAACGTTATGTACCCATGTTAATCTCACTACCTTTACTCCTTTTTCTTTCGCTTCCTTAGGGCTTACCCACGTGTAAGTGTTAAAAGACTTTAGAGCTTCAATCTCTTTATTCATTCCTGCTTTCAACTCTTTCGCGGTTAATCCCTCATCAACGATTGCCTTTGGTACCTTCAATGTCAGATACAGAAATGCACGAATGCATGATCCTGTTTATGCTTATGCACCCGATGGGATAGACAGTGAAGAGCATGAAGGCATGATATGGAGAGTAGATGGAGCTCTGTATGGCGCGCCACAAGCTGGTAGGAGATGGTATAAGATATTAGCACCTAAGTTAGAGGAATTAGGATTCAGGTTACTAGACTCAGATTTATATATGTATGTTCGTTGAAAAAGATAAGCCGATAAGAGATGTTATCATTGGTATTTTCCATGTAGATGATCTTATTTTCTCAGCTCCTAACGAACAAGCGTATGACCGTTTCGCTAGTAAACTAGAAAAGTTTTATCCTCTTAAGCGTTTGGGTGGCTAAGGAGTTCAAAGGGATAGAGATAGTTCAGGAAGGAGGACGCATTTCATTGCATCAGAAGAAGTATCAAAAACAAATTTTAAAGGATGTAGGATATGCCGATGTTAGACCAGTAAGCACTCCTAGTGCAGAACACGAGCCCGAACCTATGGGAGAAACAAGCGCTCTTAGAAAGCATTCAATTCCTAGTTTGGTAGGTAAACTTTTGTTTCTAACTAAGATGACACGTTCAGATGCTGATCAAGCACTGAATGCAGCTAGCGTGATGCAAACAGTAAATCCAGGACTTGCTTATGCTTTACTAGGTAGGATCTTCAGATATCTGAAAAGTTCGTAATACTATCGCGGTATTGCATTTCACGGGCCTAAATCGTCACAAAAAGGAAGGACGTACCCCAAGATTACTTTATGGCCAGAATCTGATGCAGCGCATAAGGTCTGTAAGAAAACCGGAAAGTGACGTACAGGTTATATAGTGATTTGGGGTGGAGACCCGGTAGCTTGGTTATCGAAACGACAGACTAGAATTGCACTAAGTTCTAATGATGCGGAAATTTTCGCAGCAGCAGAGTGCATACGAGAAGGATTGGCTATCAGACACATCATAGAAGAGTTAGGTATAGCACAGAAAGGGCCGATAGAGCTTTACGAAGATAATGCACAGACTATCTTAGCAGCAGAGAGGGGAATGTCAGGACCACGTACTAAACACTTACCATTAGAACTGCATTTCATTCATCATGCACAGAGAGACAATGAGATTAAGTTTGTAAAGGTAGGAACTAAGAAACAAATTGCAGACGTATTAACCAAACGTGTTCCTAAGGACCAATTCGAATATCTCGTTAGTAAATTTATGGTAACTCTTGATCCATAATTTTACTGTGTAACATCTCAAGTCTGCAAACTCACGCAAAATACGCAAATTTACGCAAAGTCAACTCATGTTGTTGTTTTGTGAGTTTTCTCTCTTTGAAGTGTGCAGGAAGTGTTTTGCGCAGGTAGTCGAGCGGCATCTTTTGGCGTTGTTTCCGTTGAAGTAGAAGTCGAGCGCGAGAACGAAGCGCGTGGATTATCCACCATCGGTCGTTGATCGCGGCAAGAGCGGAAGAAGAGCATCTGCCGACAGAGCGGAATTCGGCGGGAGTAGTATTTATTGGCGGAATGGCAAATTTAATTAATTATATTGCACTCATTGAGTCAGTAATGTAATTCAGTTCACGTACTGATGGGGTCATACTGTAAGGACCTACTGCTATTGTTTTAATCGTATCGAAATTATTATTTCAGGTTGTCAAACCGTGACTATCATTTCAGTTTTTCAACCTGAAATAGAGGCCATTACGAGATGCCATTACGGCAATGAAGCGAAGGCGGGCGGACTAGAACAGGATTGGCAATTTTTCAGTTTTGAGACTTAACTATTATTTAAGGTTGTCAAACTGTGACTATCATTTCAGTTTTTCAACCTCAAATAAGGGCCATTATCGTAATATGCAATAGTTATTAATTGTAGATGTATTGATTACTTATAACTTGCATTATCGACATAGAACTAAGGGGGAGCGTTGGTGGGACAATTGCGTTTTACTTTTAGTGATTACTTTGTGACTGGTAAGTAATTTATCCGTATAGTTCTAGTCAATAATTGTAACGGACGTAACGGTCCATATTGGCATTCAGAATTGGACACTAACCATTGTGTAATAATTACAGTCGTGCGGACTTTATTTCAGTTTCATTATTACCACTGAGTTTGTCAGTTCTGCTATCTACGTGCGGATTAAAAGTGTCGATTGGTATCGTGGCTTCTAACGGAGTCTCTCAGCAAACCGGCGTCTAAGGTATTAGGTCCGTGAGTGACCGGGTATTACCTAATCAACGGTTATGAGCCGCTGGGGAAACGAATTTCGGCACCATGCGTTCAGCATGAGACAATTGATGTCTCACATACCGGTGTTTAGCGGAAATAAAAAGGATTTACAGAGTTGCTAGTACCAGATAGAGGAATATGCCTACGGGATCAGCACAACACTCGGGGATATGTTTCATTATGCTTTCCAAGACCATAAAGCGGCAAGAACAAAGTATGGTTTTGATAGAGACAAGATGAGAAAAGCAGAAGAAAAAGAAGAACCGAGAGAACCACACGAGGTGGACACACCGGAAGGATCAGAAGAAGAAGATGAAACAAAGACACAACAAACACGACAACAGAGACAGAGAAGTAGCCAAACACCACAAGACCAGAAGACACAAACAGAGAAACCGGCCAACTGGAAAGACCTCTCAAAGGAAGAGAAGAAAGCTTGGGAGGAAAGGGCGAACAGAAAGAAGAAAAGAGCGATGACAAGAACCAACAAGGACGTGTACTTGCTGAGGAACAAGAGATACAGAGAAGAACAGCAGTATCTGCATCGCTGCAGAATGTTCCAACTTCTCGTAACAACAGCATTCTCGGAATCTAAGGTGGTTCAATTTCTTCGCAGTAAAAACATTCATTGCCCGTTTGAGAAAGTCGGCATTGTCAAAGCAGAATACAGTCATCTAAGTGGTGCGGCGAGATACATAGAGGAGAAGCATTTAAAGAGATGAGACCGAGACCGACTGAGGATATGGATGAGTATCTAACACAACATCTACTGCAGAAGAACTTGCTAGAAGCTCTTAGAGGGAAGCCCTTTGAGCCAGAGGAAGCAGTAAATGGGTTGTTAGAGAAACTAGCAGAGCATGAGGCCTATGGGCCCGCATACCTCAACGATCATTATAGATTAGCAGCAGCGAGCAGGCCAACACATGATGATATGGTAGAGTCGGCAAGAGAAATTTACGAGTTGTGGGAAGCGAAGCAGAAGAGACTGAGAATGGAACGTAGGAAGGAGAAAGAGAGGAAGAGAGAGGATAAGGGAGCGAATCTACTGTTTGGAGAGGGAGAGGGAGGAGAGAAGGGAGAAAAGAGAGAGAGAAGAACAAGAAATGGACTAAGAACGGGAAGGGCAAGGGTAACAAGAATGGAAGTGATAATTCAGAGCAGGAGTGGTGGCTGACAGCGACATGCTATAACTGCTATCAGACTGGACACACAAAGCGTTTTTGCCCCAAACAAAAGTCAGGCCCCAAACGAACTAGTCCAAAGTCAGCTCACTCTAACTACACAAAGGGGAAGCAAAGAGACAAGAGTGGCAAGTTTAGAAAGAAAGGAGCCAAAGGAGTCACTCTTATGAGGTGAGAAGTAGGAGAGGAGGGTGAGGAGGAAGAAGGAGACAAATCTGAAGGGGAAGACAACTCAGAAAAAGAAGAGTATGGGCTAGTCATGATGGAGGGTGCAGAAGAAGCAATGGAGGGAAACATAGAAAGTGGGGAAGGCATTATTGCTCGTGAAGCAGAGCAAGAGGGCGAGGAGGATAGTGAGCCTCCAAAGGAGCAAAGTGACAACAAACCCTTAGATCAACCCGCAAGAGCCCGTGGGGGGGGGGGGGACTGTCGAGTGCTCAATTGGCTCGAAACAGACTCCGAGACAGACCCCACAACCCTCCACCTCGCACTCTCACTAGTGCTCAACACCCCAACACCTCTACAACAACCACTCCTGCCCTCACAACCTCACGAGACACACAACGTGTGCAACCCTCACCATTGCAACCAAAACCCTCGCAAGTGAAAGAGAAAGAGAAACGGAAAAGTGAGAAACCGACACCCACACACCCTCAGAACTCTAGACAGACAAAGAACGAAACACCACGTCCCACTACATTCACTCTAGACAGACAAAGAACGAAACACCACGTCCCACTACATTCACTCCTAAGAGCCACACCACAGGCCCACTAACCACTCGTTGTACTGGGCTGAACTGGAAGGGAGAACAGTATGGAGTTAAGTTTGGACAGGGGGGAAGTTGGGGCAAGGCGGGTGAGGCAGCAAAGAGGCTAGTGTATGCAGACTTATGTGGTTATCATTGCCCGTCAAGACCTACTATTCCCTGACATTGACCTAGCACAAGACCCTTCACGTCGCCCACGCCCTTCCCGAGATTATCCGTCAGAGAGTGAGATGATAAGCATACTGAGAGAGAGGGAGGGAAAGGGGGCGAGTACACAGCAAATCTCACAAAAAGATACGGCAAAACCCGTGAAGAAAAACTCGCTAAGTCCCGCAAATATCGGAGAAAAAGACAAGGAAAGTGTCGAAAAACCCGGTAAGAAAGGAGTGAGTACAGATTCATGGAATGATGCTGTTTTGCCAGGGAATGAGGCAAGGACCGGCGGGACTAGAGCTAAAAAAGAGATTGCATTCGATGAGGCTGATGAGCGTGTAGGAGGGACAAGTGAGGGCAAGTCTTGGCCACCATTGCTTCTACCACAAGGTCCGTCTCCCTTGGATAGAGTAGGAGACAGTGTAGAGTCACAGACAGAACACACAAGCGAGATACACACACATGAAACACCTGTGGGGAAGAGCAGTAAAAGAGACACAGAACACGGAAAGGTAATAAGCTTTGAAGACTTTAAGAGAATAAGTGAACAGCTGAACAACCTGTGTATTTTGGATGATGAAATGGGAGATGTCGTGATGATGACAAAGAAGGAAGGAGAGAGAGTAGCAGAGGCAGATGGACTGTTGACAGATGTGTTGGGGGCTGTGAACGAAGTATTTCTAAAACATGCAGCAGGCACACCACAAATCACAAGAGAGACAGTCATAGAGAAGCAAGCAGCTAAGAAGACTCAAAGTGCGAAAGCTAAGTAAAGAGCTAAGTGGGAGTGTGAGTTCAGACACAGTGAAGGACATCCAAGACCTGAGAAGACGGAAATAGCTAGGTTGCTAAATGCGTTAACGAACGGAGCAGAAAAGTTAGTAGTGAAAGAGGCTTTGTGTTACGACCCGGACGGCAAAGAGAACGAGTTTTACACAGAGCTCTCGACTTAGCTAAGAACCACGACAATCAATTTGCTCTTTTCATCGTGCGATTGATGCCCCACCTTATGAAGATTTGGCATGAGGTAGAAGCGAGAGGGGTCACACTGAACGCACTTTTGCGGAAGTTACACTCAGGAGATGCATACAAGTTCTTCAGTCCAGAACAGGCAGCAGCGAGAAAGAGGGAGTTTGACAGGAAGAGACGGGAAATAGATGGGCACTCAGATATGGAGGAGGATGATGAGGACTTTGACCCGGAAAACCTAGAACACTCCAGAACCTCCGAGGAGATGAGGTCGGGCTTTAAATCGTATTGCGAGGCACGAGAAGAGCTTGATTGGATTTAGGAGGAGAGATTTGAGAGAGAAAGAAAGAACAAAGCCCAAAAGAAAGGGAGTGAGGAGGAAGAAGAGGAACATCACAATCTCATGGTAGACGATAGCGAGACGGTAGGACGCAAGAAAACGATGATAGTTCAAGACAGCGGATCGTCCAGGGATATAGCATGCACACCGCACATCTTACACAACGTCCGAGAGATTGAACTCGTTAGCTTAGTCACCGGAAACGGAGAGAGTGTGGTGCGAAACATGGGGGAAGCGAGATTGATAAGAATAGATGGATCGGGAAAGCCAGTTTTGGTAAAGAAAGATATGTTGTTAGACAACAGGGTGCCAGTCAACATTATGTCCACTGGAAACATGGACCACAACCACCACAGATCTATCATTCACCAAAATGGGCAACTACTAATCCTAAAGCACCCCATAAGAATCAAAGAGAGTGACGTGATCGTGAGGGGGAGACTTACGCCTGGCATGCTCTATCGCTGGGACAATGAGAAAGACAAGCCCCTCAACATAAACGAGCGTTACAACCCCAAAGTGAAAGAGAAGAAGAATAAGACTGGTAAGCGGGGCGGGAATCCCCAAAGAGAGAGAAAGTGAGAGCAAGCAAGAGAGAGTAAGTGAGAACAAGGAAGCTAGAGGCAGCGTCTTATACGCTATGTATCCTGAGAAAGGTAAGAAGGGTGAGCCCGTTGACATTTACGTCATACATCAGTGTAGTGGGCATAAAGCTTTACCGAAGACCTATGCATTAGGCAAGGCAATGGGTAGAAAATTGACAGGAAGCGAGGATAGTGTTAGACTTTGTTGAGCCTGTATGATGGGGAAAGCTAAAGTGTTACCCAGATTTAAGGTTAATAGAATTAGGAGAGCGAGTTACCCTTGTGAGATTTTGCACATAGATACTTCCGGACCTTGTCAATTCACGGTAAGTACTATAAATTTGCGTTACAGACGATTACTCAGGGTACATCAAAGATTATTATTTACGATACAAGAACGAGTTTGTAGACTGTTTGAAGCAAGCGGTAGTATGGTTTGAAAGGCAGACAGGGAAGAAAGTCAGACAGATCACTTGCGACAACGAGTTCGATGTCCCAACTGAGATTATAGAGTGGTGGAACCCCTACAATGCATTTGGAAGACTAGTGCTCCAGGTGATAAAGATGGCAATCCCATAGCTGAGAAGGTCAACGACATCACAGCCGGACCAGCCCGGGCCATGCGATATGAGGCTAATTTACCACCCCAGTTTTGGGCGGAAATGGAACACACAGCCACAACATTCCACAACATTCTACCAGCCACGACAGGGCCTAGGAAAGGAACCTCACCTTTTGAGCAATGTCTGGGCTATAAGCCAGCTATCCGATAACTAAAGCCTATAGGATGTTTAGGTGTAATGTGCATAGGAAAGCAGGTAGGCAAAGGCAACTATAGGGGAAAGCGTGTAATGTTACTTGGATATGATGTATTTAAGGAACTATACCGAGTTTGGGATGGTCGAAAGGTCATCACAAATGTGCGTAATGTACGCTTTAACTGCAATGTAGTTGGCAAGGATGCTCACCCACCCAGAGAAGTTAGATGGGACGACGAGGAATCTGAGGGGGGATTTTTTGACACCGTCCAGCTAGAACAGCCGTTAGACGAACCCGAACATAAAGATGAGGGGGAGTTAGACAAACATGAGGAGGTACAGGAAGAAAAAGACATTAATATTCACCGTCCAGATTCCGGTCTCCTATCAGAGTCGAAGGTAGAACTAGCTGACGACAAGGAAGATGGGGTAACACCAGTCACATCGTTAGAGGGCAAAGCCCCGAAGCAGACCACCCTAGTAGGAGGTACGTAGAGGGAGACGCGCCCACAAAGGGCCTCACTTGGGAGCAAAGTGACAAAGTCACAACAGCTAATATAGTGAGAGGGAAACGAGAAGCTAAGGTTAGGACACCAGTTACACAACCACCTCCGAAAAAGAAGGCAGCAGTTAAAGCAGCTAAATTGACAGGAGAGAGAGGTAGTGTTCCGGGAGTAGCTTCGGAGAAGAATGGGCAAAGGAAGAATATGGAGACAACTGGCAATCAGTTAAAAGAGAAGGAAAAGTCTTAGAACCATGCGAGAAGGGAGAGAGACTTAAAGTCAGTAAGATGCCTAAGCCCAGTCACTTCGTAGTCTTTGACGACGGTCAAGTAGAAAAGATGTTAGATAGCGAAATTAGAAAGTATCGGATAGATAGGATAAGACCCGTCGGAGAACTAGAGCATCCCGAGATGTCTGCAGAAAGTATCGTAGAGGATCAAACCACTGCGTTATAGATAAGCATTTTTGAAGTCTATACCGTATAGCTTATGTCCATGCCATGCTGCAAGCTTAGACAAAAAGAGTAATGAGCGATGCGCGGCACAGGGCACAAATAATTGATATGGGTTATAGCTAACTCCTGGCTCTGCATATCTCCCCGCAAAGCTAACCTTGACTTAATGAACTTACGTCCCTTTTCGTCTAGTTAAACGTTATGTACCCATGTTAATCTCACTACCTTTACTCCTTTTTCTTTCGCTTCCTTAGGGCTTACCCACGTGTAAGTGTTAAAAGACTTTAGAGCTTCAATCTCTTTATTCATTCCTGCTTTCAACTCTTTCGCGGTTAATCCCTCATCAACGATTGCCTTTGGTACCTTCAATGTCAGATACAGAAATGCACGAATGCATGATCCTGTTTATGCTTATGCACCCGATGGGATAGACAGTGAAGAGCATGAAGGCATGATATGGAGAGTAGATGGAGCTCTGTATGGCGCGCCACAAGCTGGTAGGAGATGGTATAAGATATTAGCACCTAAGTTAGAGGAATTAGGATTCAGGTTACTAGACTCAGATTTATATATGTATGTTCGTTGAAAAAGATAAGCCGATAAGAGATGTTATCATTGGTATTTTCCATGTAGATGATCTTATTTTCTCAGCTCCTAACGAACAAGCGTATGACCGTTTCGCTAGTAAACTAGAAAAGTTTTATCCTCTTAAGCGTTTGGGTGGCTAAGGAGTTCAAAGGGATAGAGATAGTTCAGGAAGGAGGACGCATTTCATTGCATCAGAAGAAGTATCAAAAACAAATTTTAAAGGATGTAGGATATGCCGATGTTAGACCAGTAAGCACTCCTAGTGCAGAACACGAGCCCGAACCTATGGGAGAAACAAGCGCTCTTAGAAAGCATTCAATTCCTAGTTTGGTAGGTAAACTTTTGTTTCTAACTAAGATGACACGTTCAGATGCTGATCAAGCACTGAATGCAGCTAGCGTGATGCAAACAGTAAATCCAGGACTTGCTTATGCTTTACTAGGTAGGATCTTCAGATATCTGAAAAGTTCGTAATACTATCGCGGTATTGCATTTCACGGGCCTAAATCGTCACAAAAAGGAAGGACGTACCCCAAGATTACTTTATGGCCAGAATCTGATGCAGCGCATAAGGTCTGTAAGAAAACCGGAAAGTGACGTACAGGTTATATAGTGATTTGGGGTGGAGACCCGGTAGCTTGGTTATCGAAACGACAGACTAGAATTGCACTAAGTTCTAATGATGCGGAAATTTTCGCAGCAGCAGAGTGCATACGAGAAGGATTGGCTATCAGACACATCATAGAAGAGTTAGGTATAGCACAGAAAGGGCCGATAGAGCTTTACGAAGATAATGCACAGACTATCTTAGCAGCAGAGAGGGGAATGTCAGGACCACGTACTAAACACTTACCATTAGAACTGCATTTCATTCATCATGCACAGAGAGACAATGAGATTAAGTTTGTAAAGGTAGGAACTAAGAAACAAATTGCAGACGTATTAACCAAACGTGTTCCTAAGGACCAATTCGAATATCTCGTTAGTAAATTTATGGTAACTCTTGATCCATAATTTTACTGTGTAACATCTCAAGTCTGCAAACTCACGCAAAATACGCAAATTTACGCAAAGTCAACTCATGTTGTTGTTTTGTGAGTTTTCTCTCTTTGAAGTGTGCAGGAAGTGTTTTGCGCAGGTAGTCGAGCGGCATCTTTTGGCGTTGTTTCCGTTGAAGTAGAAGTCGAGCGCGAGAACGAAGCGCGTGGATTATCCACCATCGGTCGTTGATCGCGGCAAGAGCGGAAGAAGAGCATCTGCCGACAGAGCGGAATTCGGCGGGAGTAGTATTCATTGGCGGAATGGCAAATTTAATTAATTATATTGCACTCATTGAGTCAGTAATGTAATTCAGTTCACGTACTGATGGGGTCATACTGTAAGGACCTACTGCTATTGTTTTAATCGTATCGAAATTATTATTTCAGGTTGTCAAACCGTGACTATCATTTCAGTTTTTCAACCTGAAATAGAGGCCATTACGAGATGCCATTACGGCAATGAAGCGAAGGCGGGCGGACTAGAACAGGATTGGCAATTTTTCAGTTTTGAGACTTAACTATTATTTAAGGTTGTCAAACTGTGACTATCATTTCAGTTTTTCAACCTCAAATAAGGGCCATTATCGTAATATGCAATAGTTATTAATTGTAGATGTATTGATTACTTATAACTTGCATGATCGACATAGAACTAAGGGGGAGCGTTGGTGGGACAATTGCGTTTTACTTTTAGTGATTACTTTGTGACTGGTAAGTAATTTATCCGTATAGTTCTAGTCAATAATTGTAACGGACGTAACGGTCCATATTGGCATTCAGAATTGGACACTAACCATTGTGTAATAATTACAGTCGTGCGGACTTTATTTCAGTTTCATTATTACCACTGAGTTTGTCAGTTCTGCTATCTACGTGCGGATTAAAAGTGTCGATTGGTATCGTGGCTTCTAACGGAGTCTCTCAGTAAACCGGCGTCTAAGGTATTAGGTCCGTGAGTGACCTGGTATTACCTAATCAAGGACGATGTGTCGACGGTCACTCCAGTGAACACTATAGTGTTTCTGGCCCTCACTGGAGACACTCTTTATGCCCCCACACTTCTCCAAACACACTACTGTAGATGTCAAAGTCGTACACACAACAAGTGTCTTGCCGTGCCGCTTTGTGTGCCTCTGTGCAAGGTTTCACTTCTGTTTTTGTGCACTGCAAACTCCTAACACCTCCTCAACTCCTTTCCTACACTCCTCCACTACCTTTCCTTCCGTTGATTAGGTAATTACCCGGTCACTCACGGACCTAATGCCTTTACACTCCGGTTTGCTGAGAGACTCCGTTAGAAGCCACGATGCCAATCGACACTTTTAATCCGCGAGTAGATAGCAGAACTGACAAACTCAAAGGTAATAACGAAACTGAAATAAAGTCCGCACGACTGTAATTATTACACAATTGTTATTGTCCAATCCTCAATGCCAGTATAGACCGTTACGTCTGTTACTCTGATTGAGTAGGACTACACGGTCATTCGACTATATGAATAACTTACTTCCCACTCACTAAGTAATCACTAATAGTAAACGTAGTTATCCTACCAACGCTCCCCCTTAGTTCTATGTCAATATGCAAATAATTAATACCTCTATAATTAATATCTATTGCATTGCGATAAATGGCCATCATTTCAAGTTTTAAAGTTGAAATGATTGTTAGATCACAAAACTGACAAATTGCACTCCTGTACAGTCAAATGCCTCCGCTTCTTTGCCAAGTGGGCATCTCGAATTCGTCGATCGAAACTTCAGCATAGGTCCTCCAAGTTGACCAAATTAGTACGTTACTGAATTACATTCCCGACTCAATGAGTCAAATATAATTAGTTGAATTGCCATTCCGCCGATAATTAATAACTACACGATGTGACGTCCGCTTTGACGACTGATGTTCTGGTTCCGCTCTTGCCACTTTACACGATCGATGGTGGGATCTCCACACGCTTCGCATTAGTGCTCGACTTTCACTTTGACGGGAACATCGCCTCAATGTGCCGCTCAACTACCTGCGCAAGACACTTCCTGCACACTCCAAAGAGAGAAAACTCACACAACAGAGCAACATAAGTTGGTACTGCGGAAATTTGCGTATTTGCGTGAGTTGACAAACTTGCAATTGAGAAATAAACTTATGAGTCAAGTTTTACCATGAACTTGCTAACGAGATATTCAAACTGATCTTTTGGAACATGTTTGGTCATTACGTCTGCAATCTGTTTCTTAGTGCCTAGTTTCACAATTTAATCTCTTTGTCTCTCTGTGCGTGGTGTATGAAATGAAGCTCTAGGGTAAATGTTTTGTGCGTGGTCCTGAAATTCCCCTTTCTGCCGCTAAGTCTCATAGTCTGAGCATTATCCTCATAAAGCTCTATCGGTCCCTTCTGTGCTATTTCTAACTCTTCCGTGATATGTCGGATTGCCAATCCTTCCCGTATACATTCTGCTGCCGCGAAAATTTCAGCGTCATTAGAGCTGAGTGCGATTCTTGTCTGTCGCTTTGACAACAAAGCTACCGGCCGGGGTCTCCTCCCCAAAGCACTACATAACCTGTGCGTGACTTTCCGGTTTTCTTACAGACCTTATGTGCTGCATCGGGCCACAGAGTAATCCGCGGGTATGTCCTTCCTTCTTGAGATGATCTAGGCCCGTGAAATGCGATACCGCGATACGAACTTTTCAAATACCTGAAGATTCTACCCAATAAAGCATAAGCAAGTCCTGGGTCTACTGCTTGCATCACACTAGCTGCATTGAGTGCTTGCTCTGCATCTGGGCGTGTCATCTTAGTTAGAAACAAAAGCTTCCCTACCAAACTAGGAATCGAATGTTTTCTAAGTGCGCTTGTTTCTCCCATTGGTTCGGGGTCGTGCTCAGCACTAGGAGTACTGACTGGGTCGGACATCGGCATATCCTACATCCTTTAAAATCTGTTCCTGATACTTCTTCTGGTGCAATAAAATGCGTCCTCCTTCCTGAACTATTTCTATTCCTTTGAACTCCTTAGCCACTCCCAATCGTTTGAGAAGATAAACTTTTCTAGTTTACTAGCGAAACGGTCATACGCTTGTTCGTTAGGAGCTGAAAAAATAAGATCGTCTACATGGAAAATACCTATGATAGCATCTCTTATCGGCTTATCCTTTTCTACGAACATACATAAATCTGAGTCGAGTAACCTGAATCCTAATTCCTCTAACTTAGGGGCTAATATCTCATACCATCTCCTACCAGCTTGAGGCGCGCCATACAAAGCTCCATCTACTCTCCATATCATGCCCTCATGCTCCTCTCTGTCTATCCCATCGGGTGCATAAGCATAAACAGGATCATGCATGCGTGCATTCAGATAAGCATTTTTGAAGTCTATACCATATAGTTTATATCCATGCCACGCTGCAAAAATTAGACAAAAAGAGTAATGAGCGATGCGCGGCACAAGGTACAAACAATTGATCTGGGTTATAGCTAACACCTGGCTTTAGCATATCTCCCCTCAAAGCTAACCCTGACTTAATGAACTTACGTCCTTTGTCGTCCAGTTTAAATTTATGTACCCATGTGAGTCTCACTACTTTTACTCCTTTCTCTTTAGCTTCCTTGGGGCTTACCCACGTGTAAGTGTTAAAAGACTTCAGAGCTTCAATGTCTTCATCCATTCCTGCTTTCAACTCTTTCGCGGTTAATCCCTCATCAACGATTGCCTTTGGTACCTTCAATGTCAGGTACGTAACGCAGTGGTTTGATCCTCTACGATACTTTCTGCAGACATTTCGGGGTGCTCTAGTTCTCCGACTGGTCTTATCCTATCTATCCGATATTTTCTAATCTCGCTGTCTAACATCTTTCTACTTGACCGTCGTCAAAGACTACGAAGTGACTGGGCTTAGGCAGTTTACGGACTTTAGGTCCATCTCCTTTCTCGCATGGTTCTAAGACTTTTCCTTCTCGTTTTACTGACTGCCAATTGTCTCCATATTCTTCCTTGGCCCATTCTTCCGAAAGCTACTCACGGCACACTAACTCTCTCTCCTGTCAATTTAGCTGCTTTAACTGCTGCCTTCTTTTCTGGAGGTGGTTGTGTAACTGGTGTCCTAACCTTAGCTTCTCGTTTCCCTCTCACTATGTTAGCTGTTGTGATTTTGTCACTTTGCTCCCAAGTGAGGCCCTTGTTGGGCGCGTCTCCCTCTACGTACCTCCTACTGGGGTGGTCTGCTTCGGGGCTTTGCGCCTCTAACGATGTGACGGGTGTTAGCCCATCATCCTTGTTGTCAGCTAGTTCTACCTTCGACTCTGATGGGAGACCGGAATCTGGACCAAAAGTGCCCTTAACTTCCTGTAACTCCTCATGCTTGTCTAACTCCCCCTCAACTTTAAGTTCGGGTTCGTCTAGTGGCTATTCTAGCTGTCCGGTGTCACTACTCTCCCCCTCAGATTCCTCGTCCCATCTGACTTCTCTGGGTGGATGAGCCTCCTTACCAACTACATTGGGGTCAAAGCGTACATTACGCATGTTAGTAATGATCTTGCGACCATCCCAAACTCTGTATAGTTCCTTAAACACATCGTATCCAAGCAACATTACGCGCTTTCCCCTATAGTTTCCTTTCCCTACCTGCTTTCCTATATACATTACACCTAAACATCCTATAGGCTTTAGTTGTCGGATAGCTGGCTTACAGCCAAGACATTGCTGAAAAGGTGAAGTGCCTTTCCTCGGTCCTGTCGTGGCCGGTAGAATGTTGTGCAAGGTTGTGGCTGTACGCTCCATTTCTGCCCAAAACTGTGGAGGCAAGTGAGCATCGTATCGCATGGCCCGGGCCGGTCCGGCTGTGATGTCATTGACCTTCTCAGCTATGGGATTGCAATCTTTGTCACCTGGAGCGCTAGTCTTCCAAATGAATTGAAGTGGTTTCCACCACTCTATAACTTCAGTTGGGACATCGAACTCGTTGTCACAAGTGATCTGTCTGACTTTTACTTCCTGTCTGCCTCTCAAACCATGCTTCTGCTTGCTTCAAACATTCTACGAATTCGTTCTTGTAACGTAAGTAAAAATCCTTGATGTACCCCGAGTAATCGTCTGTTACGCAAAACTTATAGTACTTACCGTGAATTGACATGACCGCCCAAGGTCCGGAAGTATCTACATGCAAAATTTCACAAGGGTAACTCGCTCTCCTAATTCTATTAACCTTAAATCGGGGTAACACTTTAGCTTTCCTCCTCGTACAGGCTTCGCAAAATCTAACTCTATCTTCGTTTCCTGTCACTTTCCTTCCCATTGCCTTGCCTAATGCATAGGTCTTTGGTAATGCCTTATGACCGCTACACTGATGTATGACATAAATGTCAATCGGTTTACCCTTCTTGCCTTTCTCAGGATACATAGCATATAAAACGCTGCCTCTAGCTTCCTCACTCTCACTTACTCTCGCTTGTTTGCTCTCTTTTTCTCTCTTTTTTGGGCTTCCCGCCCCGATTACCCCGTCTTCTTCTTTCTCTCTTTCACTTTGGGGTCGTAACGCTCGTGTATGTTGAGGGGCTTGTCCTTTTCGTTATCCCAGCGATAAAGCATGCCAGGCTTCTCCCCCTCACGATCACGTCACTCTCTAAGTTAATCCTTATGGGGTGCTTAAGGATGAGTAGTTGCCCGTTCTGGTGGATGATAGACCGATGGTGGTTGTGGTCCATATTTCCTGTAGACATGATGTTAACCGGTATCCTAGTGTCCAACAACATATCTTTCTTCACCAAAACTGGTTTTCCCGATCCATCGATTCTTGTCAATCGTGCTTCCCCCATGTCTCTGAGACTCACTACACTCTCTCCGTTTCCGGTGACTAAGCTAACGGGTTCAATCTCTCGAACGTTATGTGTGGTGTACAGGCTATGTCTCTTGACGATCCACTGTCCTGCACTATCATCTTCCGTCTTGCTGTCGTCTACCATGAGGTTGTGGTCCTGCTCCTCGTCCTTCTCTTTCTCTTTTGGAGCCTTTCTTTCCTTCTTGTTCGAACCTCTCCTCGTGCAGCTAGTCTAGCTCTTCTCGTGCCTCACAATACGATCTATAGCTTATAGGTACACATGCCCTAATCTCGTCTGAGTTTCTAGAGTGTTCTAGGTTTTCCGGGTCGTACTCATCTTCCTCTTCCGGGTCTGAGTGTCCGTCTATCTCCCTTCTCTTCCTATCAAACTCCTTTTTCTTTTGTGCTGCCTGTTCTGGACTAAAGAACTTATGGGCATCTCCTGAGTGCAACTTACGCAGATACGCGTTCTGAATCAAAGTACCCCCTCTTGCTTTTACTTCGTGGCAGATTTTCATCAAGTGGGGCGTCGATCTCACTATTGAAAGGGCAAATTGATTGTTTTGATTCTTGGCCATGTCAAGTACCCCGTAATCTATGATGGCTAAAAGCTCTGAGTAAAACTCGTTCTCTTTACCGTCTGGGTCATAACACAGTCCTTCTTTCACTACTATCGGTTCTGCTCCCTTCGTCAGTGCGTATAGCAGTCTAGTTATTTCTGTCTTCTCAGGTCTTGGATGTCCTTCGCTATGTCTGAACTCACATTCCCACTTAGCTCTTTCCTTAGCTTTCGTGCTTCCGGTGTTCTTAGCTGCTCTCTTCTCTATGACTGTTTCTCTCGTGATCAATGGCGTGCCTGCTGCATGTTTGAGAAATACTTCGTTCACTGCCCAAAACACATCTGTCAGCAGTCCATCTACTTCAGCCACTCTTTCTCCTTCCTTCTTCGTCATTCTCACAGCATCACCAGTCTCGTCGTCTATTACACACAGGTTGTTCAGTTATCCTCTTAAAGTCTTCAAGCTTATCTGATTCACCTTTCCGTTTTGTGTGTCTCTTTTACTGCTCTTCCCCACAGGTGTGGTGTGTGTGTGTGTGTGTGTGTGTCACGTGTTGGCTGTGCCTGTGATTCTACACTATCTCCTACTCTGCCTATTGGAGACGGACCTTGTGATACTAGCAGCGATGGAGGCCAATTCTTACCTTCCCTTGTCCCGCCTACATGCTCAACAGCGTCCGTTTGCATCGTCCCTTTTTCAGCTCTAGTCCCGCCGGTCCCCGCCTCATTCCCTGGCAAAACAGCAGCATTCCGTGAAACTGTACTAAGTACTTTCTTACCGGGTTTTTCGGCACTTTGCATGTTTTTTCCCCGATATTTGCGGAACTAAGCGAGTTCTTCTTTCCGGGTTTTGCCGTATCTTTTAGCGAGACTTGCTGTGCACTCGCCCCCTTTCCCTCCCTGTCTCTCAGTATTCTGATCATCTCACTCTCAGATGGGTAATCACGGGAAGGGCGTGGGCGACGTAATGGGTCCTGTGATAGATCAATGGATGGAAATTGGGGGTCTTGACGGGCATGATACCCGCACAAATCTGCATAAGCTAGCCTCTTTGCTTCCTCCCCTGCCTTCCCCCAACTCCCCCCTGTCCAAACTTCATCCCACACTGTTCTCCTTTCCAGTTTAGCCCTTGACAACGACTGGTTTGTGGGCCTGTCGTGTTGCTCTTTGGAGTGGATGTAGTGTGTTGTGGTGTTTCGTTCTTTCTCTGTCTACAGTTCTGAAGGGATGTAGGTGTCGGTTTCTCTTTTGCTTTCCGTTTCTCTTTTCGTTTGAATGTGAGGGTCTTGGCTGCGATGGTGGAGGTTGCATGTGTTGCGTGTCTTGTGGGGCTGTGAGGGCAGGAGTTGTTGTTGTAGAGGTGTCGGGGTGTTGGTCACTAGTGAGAGTGCGTGGTGGAGGGTTGAGGGGTCTGTCACGGAGTGTGTTTTGAGCCAATTGCAATGGAGCACTCGACAGTCCCCCCCCCCCCCCCCCCACGGGCTCTTGTGGGTTGTTCTAAGGGTTTGTTCTCACTGTGCTCCTGTAGAGGCTCACTATCCTCCTCACCCTCTTGCTCAGCATCACGAGCAATTATTCTTTCCCCACTTTCGATGTTTCCCTCCATCGCATCCTCGACACCTGTCTTCCCGCTTTCCATAATGACAAGCCCATACTCTTCCTCTTCTGAGCTGTCTTCCCTCCTTCTCCTTCCTCATCCTCCTCTCCTACCTCTCCTCTCATAAGAGTAACTCCCTTGGCTCCTTTCTTACGAAATTTGCCACTCTTGTCTCTATGCTTCACTTTCGAGGAGTCAGAGTGAGTTGACTTTGGACTAGTTCGTTTGGAGTTAGGCTTTAGTTTGGGGCAAAAACGCTTAGTATGCCCGGTTTGATAGCAGTTGTAGCATGTTGCCGTCAGCCACCATTCCTGCTCTGCGCTATCACCCCCACTTTCGCCCTTTTCCCCTTTCCCGTTCTTTGTCTATCTCTTGTGCTTCTCTCTCTTTTCTCGCTCTCCTAGCAGTAAATTCGCTCCCTTGACCTCTCTCTTTCTCTCTCTCTCTCCTTCCTACGTTCTCTTCTGATCTTCTTCTGCTTAGCTTCCCACAGCACGTAAATTTCTCTTGCCGACTCTACCATATCATCATGCGATGGCCTACTTCCTGCTGGAACTAGTTTATAGTGCTCATTGAGGTAGTTTGGCCCATAGGCCTCATGCTCAGCTAGCTTCTCTAACAGTCCATTCACTGCCTCCTCTGGTTCAAAATCTTTTCCTCTCAAAGTCTCTAACCAGTTCTTCTGGAGTAGATGTTGTGTTAGATATTCGTCCATGTCTTCTGTCGGTCTCGGTCTCATCTCTTTGAACGCTTTCTTCTCAACATACCTTGCCACACCACTGAGATTTCCGTATTTTTTCCTTTACAATGCAAATTTTTTCAAACGGGCAATGAACCTTTTTGCTTCTGAGAAATTGTATCACCTTAGCCTCCGAAAATGCTGTAGTGACCAGAAGTTAAAACATTCTGCAGCGATGCAGATATTGCTGTTCTTCTCTGTGCTTTTTCTTTCTTAGCAAATAGACATCTTTGCTGGTTCTTGCCATCGCCCTCTTCTTTCTTCTGTTCGCTTTTTCTTCCCATGCTTTCTTCTCTTCTTTTGTGAGATCTTCCCAGTTGGCAGGTTTGTCTATCTGTCCCTTTTGCTCTGGTGGTGTTCTGCTACCTCTTTGTCTCTGTTGTTGTGTTTGTTGTGGTTCTTCTTCTTCGTCTGATCCGTCTGGTGTGTCCACCTCATGTGGTTCTCTCGGTTCATCAATTTCTTCTGCTCTTCTCATTCGATCTGTATCGTATTTTGTCTTTGACGCTTTATGGTCTTTAAAAGCATCATGGAACATATCTCCGAGAGTTGTGCTAACACCATATGCATACTCCTCTATCTGATAATAGCAACTTTGCAAATCCTTTTTGTTTCCGCTAAACACCGGTGTGTGAGACATCAACTGTCTCATGCTAACCGCATGGTGCCGAAAATCGTTTTCCCAGCGGCTCATAACCGTTGATTAGGTAATTACCCGGTCACTCACGGACCTAATGCCTTTACACTTCGGTTTGCTGAGAGACTCCGTTAGAAGCAACGATGCCAATCGACACTTTTAATCCGCGAGTAGATAGCAGAACTGACAAACTCAAAGGTAATAACGAAACTGAAATAAAGTCCGCACGACTGTAATTATTACACAATTGTTATTGTCCAATCCTCAATGCCAATATAGACCGTTACGGCCGTTACTCTTATTGAGTAGGACTACACGGTCATTCGACTATATGAATAAATTACTTCCCACTCACTAAGTAATCACTAATAGTAAACGTAGTTATCCTACCAACGCCTTCTTCCTTTGTTTGGGGGAGTGGTTTTTTTCAAATTGCTTGATTGAAATTTGGAGGATAGAAAAATCTAGGCTGTGACTCCACTTTTGTCGGTTATATTCAAAAGATATTATTTAATGCAAGCAGATGTATTTATCTATCCAATTCCAAAGCACTCTGAAAATAACCTAATCTTCCTCGGGGACCTCTCCTCTACATTGAAAGAGAAAACCAGTATGGCGGAAAATGTAGGAGACTGTCAGACTCCCGAGCCAAGCAACAAAAAGGAAACAGAGAGCCATTCCCCAATGTCACCCCTAACGATAATATTATCAGGCTTAAAGTCAAAGTAGTACCGGTTATATATCTTATTAATAATATTATTAATGATCGTTTTCAACCGGCTCAAAAGTATATAAATAAAAACTGATATAACTACATCTTGGCGAGATATAGCTCATCTATACATATATGATCATTGTGTATAAGGGTGAAAAAAAAGGTAGCATATTTACCTATCTGCGCCTCACAGGTGTGTTGCCTATTTTACCTATCAATAATTATGACTGTGGACCGGAAAAAGCGGTCTAAGGAAATAAAGTTTGGGATATGGGGAAAAAGACAATAGTTAATATTTTCTAAAAGTTAACAGGTAAAGGGAAATAAATTGATATGTTATTATAACAACAACAGTTGAAAACGGTACTACTGAGTAACAACTTCATACAAGCCTACGGTTATTAATATGACAGTTGATAAATAAATGGAAAAGTGAACGGAACTAAAAATAAAAGTGTAAACTTGAAGTTAAAACTTGAAGAAAGTTTAACACAATATTAATATTAATTTTTCGGTCCGGTACGGTAATCATTCCGATATACGGAAGAAAAAAGGCAATAGTTAACATTTTAAAAAAAGCTTACCGGTAAAGGGGAAATAAATTGATCTGTTAACGGCAAGTTGAAAACGTAACAGCTACAAGTCATGACAGTTGATAAACGAAAAAAATAAAGTAACGGAACTAAAAATAGAAGTGTAAACTTGAAGTAAAAACTTGAAGAAAGTTTAACAATATTAATAATTCGGTCCGGTACAGTATTCATTCCGATACCTGGGCAGGGTAAAAAAATCTTTATGAACTCTACTGTCTGTGTAAACATTATGGTACCATTGAGCAATGATATATTATTATTAATATTAGTCGAGCAATTGATATTATTACTAATATTAGTCTAGTTGCATTACTTAAGCATTAGGCATGCACATATCAAGGCATACATGTGCTGACACCTACATTTGGCGTCTGCATTTCTCTCTATTTATACGTTCGTACAGACATACACAACACATGCATGTGTGCATATATAAAAATGTTTGCATATGTATTTACATATACATATACATATACATGTACATATACATATACATGTACATGTACACGTACATGTACATACATGTACATACATGTGCATATGTAATTACATATATACATATACATATACATGTACATGTACATATGCATGTACACGTACACGTACACGTACATGTGCATGTACATGTACATGAACATGTACATAATACATATACATATACATGTACACGTACACGTACACGTACACGTACACGTACACATACACGTACATGTACATGTACATGTACATGTACAATACACAATACATAATACATAAGACATAATACATATACATATACATATACATATACATATACATATACATATACATATACAGATACAGATACATATACATATCATATACAAACACATATATATTTATATTTGCTTTAGTAGTTGTCTGACAAAAGTTCTCAAGAGCTGCATCTACTGTGGCCGAGAGGTACAAAATGTAAAACGTATCATACACATATTTATAATATGTATTGTATGGTTGTCTCTCTAAATTATATTGGCCGCTGATATGAGCTAGGTTGAACAAAAAAATTAATAGACTGTGATATAACACATATTATACATAATTTTTTAGATTATGCATAACATGTATAATCTCTAAGTTATATTGACTGCGGCCACAGCGTTTCACAGAATGCGATTACAACATACTGTAACTACTGGCTAACGAGAATTGTGACGAGAAGTGTGATAGTGTAAGCGTACTAATACAATTTGTTCTGTTGTCGTCAGCATTTCCACTTTTGGTTACTTGCAACAATCATTACTATTATCATTAATATGCTCATTCATAACTTATTATCGTTGTTGGCAGCTGTCTAGGGCATGAGAATACTGTGATTATGTTATGCTATGATTGCTGTGTCCAGAAGGAGTTATGGTATTCTTTATGCTACAACCAGGTCTCATTTTGGGCGTGTTGTCTACACTGACACAGAGCCACTTCAGTCTGCCATGGTGTGATGTGTGCGCGATTGTGTTTGTGTGTGTGTGTGTACGTGTCACTGCGTTTGGGAAAGGTACCAACATGTCGTCACCGCATTTGGGAGAAGCCACATACTTGCGGGAACGTTGTCTAGAAACAATGACTGGGCGCGTCCAAAATGTGATGCTGTGTGCGATATAGGACGCACGCATTAAGGGTCAAAGCAGATCCCAATCCTGGCCTATTGCCCGTAACTCTAAGTCTCATTCTACACCACGCAAAATTTCCGTTTTCGGCTTGTTGTCCTGAAATGCGTGGCCTGGGGTGGCACTTGCGAATCCGAAGCCCGATATTTCGGGTTGTGTAGCACGAGCTTAAGAGTCGTGGGAAGCCAAGAAATCCAGAGAATGGTCCCCGGGGTCCTCGCTGCTCAACGAGCGCTTGACGCCCGCGGTTTCGAAGCTACTATCGTCGGGTGAGTATTCCAACAGAAACGCATTCGGGTTCGAGTCTCCGGCCTTTAAGTGGTGGAAGTTCTCACCAGGCCCTGCAGAGATGTGGTAAACAGACTATAAATCATTTATGAATAGTTTCGCGCCAAATTTAACGCGAATTGAGGCAAGAATTTCGCGCAGCTTACGGTCAGACAAGATAGACAGACAGACAGACAGGCAAATGGATAGATAGACAGATAGATTCCTGGGAGCGGGATCATGTTGTGGGTCATGGTGATACGGTCGCGCGTCCATTTGCAGTGTGAAGAGAGCAGGATAGGTACGCGGGAACCCCACTTATTCTGAACCTGCCAACACAACATACATATGCCACGTACATACATACATTCACACGTAAAACATACTTCAAAATGCAACCAACAGTGTCCCAATGCGCAGCCCAAGAAAGAGACAAAAACAACAACAACAACAACAACAACAACAACAACAACAACAACAACAAAACAAAAAAAAAAAAAAAAAAAAAAAAAAAAGTAAAGAGGAAAATTCTTGAGGAATGAAAGGTGAGCAAGAAAAAAAGGAAGAAAAAAGAAAAGAAACTTGAGCAATGAAAAGAAAAGAAATAAAGGAAAGGAAAGAAACTCGAGGAATGGAAAGAAAAAGAAAGGAAGAAAAGAACCTTGACGAAAGTGCTGACTGTGGGCATCCAAGTCTTGAGCCGCGCCTTCACGCTGATCAAGTCTTTGAAGCTGTCGGGTGTGAACAGACTGATTAGGTTCGGAATCCTGCGAAAAGCATGTTGATGTGTGTGTGTGTGTGAGAGAGAGAGAGAGAGAGTGAGAGAGAGAGAGAGAGAAAGAAAAGGACCCATAGCGAGAGAACCCCCCTTCGAGTTCGCTGTGATTCTGTCCCTACATACACATACATACATACATTAAATACATGACATAACATTACATAACATACATAACAATACATAACATAACATAACATAACATACATACATACATTAGATACATTCATTCACACAAACCGTCAAGAGATGCAGGGCCTCGTTGGAGTAGAAGTAGTGCCGATGCTTATCAGTAGCGTCCAGGGACAAGATCATGCAAGGCAGGTGAGATTGGATGGCGGTAGGCACGGGAGTGGGGGAAGAAAAAACCTGCCAACATGCAAATGTACATACATAAACACAAGGATCAGATCAAGCAAGGCAGGTGAGATTGGAGAGCGGTAGGCGCGGAAGAGGAGGAGGAAAAAAACCTACCAAACATACAAATGTACATATATGACACAACGTAATACACACACACACTCACTACACTACATATATGCATACATCGCATACACACATACATGAAACATACGTACATGCACACAGGCCTGTCTGCTGTCTGCACATCCGGCCACTTATACATACATATATGTAATACATACATTACACACATGACATACATGACATACATACATACATACATACATACATCATACATACATACATACATACACACACAAGCACACATGCATGCATACACACCTCATGTCTGCTGTCTGCACATTCAGCCACGCGATGGTGCAGGTGGCGGCGAATGAAATTGAAGCCTAACATACATACATAAATACAAACATACATACATACATACATACATACATACATTAATTACATTACCTTACCTAACCTAACCTAACCTAACCTTACATTACATTACATACATACATACACACATACATACATTACACATACATACATACATACATACGTAAATACCTTCGGAAGAGATCTCGGGGGTCATGCGCGACTCAGATCCTGGCTGCAGAACAAAAGGATATATATATATATATCCTGGCTGCAGAACAAAAGGATATATATATATATATAGAGAGAGAGAGCGAGAGAGAGACTAAGTTCCTTTTGCTACAGGACCACAGACCAAACGATGTATTGAAATCCCAACAAGTTCTATCACTTTTGCCCAAAGAACGCCCCCCCCCCCCCCCCTCTCTTTCTCGCTCTCGCAAGAGATATACCTTGGCAATGAGTCGCACGGCGAGTGCTTTGGGCTCGCTCGAGTCGGGTGGATATGAAGACGACGGCAGCTCAGACACATGCTCCTACATGCGTAAATACATATACATTGCATACATACATATACATAACATAACATTACACATACATACATGCTTGCATACATTACATACATACATAACATACCATCGAGAACTCCGAAAACTCTTTCTGGAAATTCTCCAGCATCTGGTCCAAACAACCAACAAGACCAACACTCTGAAATGATACATTTTCCATTCCAAACAATTTCACGTGTTGACGGTCGGAAAATGCGTGCAAATTTTGGCCAAAGTGGAACATCCCCCCCCCCTTCCCCTCCTCGGGGGGTTTTCTGAGACCGCAGTACGTGGTCGAGAAGCATAGACACATGCTTGTTGGTGAGCAGCAGGTTCGGGGGTAAAGGCAGCACCGGCGACATACATACATACACATACATACTTCTTGGTTGAGCAGCAGGTGCGGAGGTAAAGGCAGCATCATGTACGTACGTACGTATGTATGTATGTATGTATGCATGCATGTATGCATGTATGTTATGTATGTATGTATGTATGTATTTTTATTCATGTATGTATGTATGATACTTCTTGGTTGAGCAGCAGGTTCGGGGGCAAAGGCAGCATCGGCGACATACATTACGTACGTACATTACATTACATTACATTACATTACATTACATTACATTACATACATACATACATTACATACATTACATACGTACATTACGTAACATTACGTAACATTCCATTCCATTCCATTCCATACATACATACATACATACAGACATACTCGTACTTTTACATTTACATCTTAATTAACATCTGCACATTAACATCTACATAAACATCTGCATGTGCATCTGCATCACATTACATTGTATTACATTACATATATTGCATAACATTACATAACATTGCATTACATTAGATTACATTGCATTACATAGCATTACACACATACATACAAACATACTTCTTGGTTAAGCAGTAGATTCGGGGGCAAAGGCAGCATTGGCGCAGACTGCGCGCCCGAGCCGAAAGAGGATGCCTACATACATACATACGTAACATAACATAACATAACATGACAAAACATATAACATAACATAACATAACATAATGACATAACATACATGCATGCATGCATGATGCATACATACACATAACATAACATACTAAAATACATACATTAACATTCCCTTACATTTACCTTACATTTACCCTACATTTACCTACATTTACATACATACATTACATTACATTACATTACATACATACATACGTACATATACATTACATATATTACATACATTACGTACATAGGTACATACGTACATACGTACATACATACATACATACATACCTTGAGTTTGATTTCTGGCGGAATAGTTAGCAAATCCGACAATTCGAACTACATGCATACACAAATACATAGATAGAAAGATAGATAGATAGATAGATAGATAGATAGATAGGTAGATAGGTATACATACCGGTTGCATGGTTGAGTGCAGGGTTGGCTGAACCTGTATGCATGAATGTATGTATGCAAATATGTATACAATGTTATGTAATGTTACGTTACGTTACGTTGTGTTATGTTATGTTATGTTGTGTTATGTACCATCTTGCTGGAGCTGGCTGAGGCGGACACGCTCCAGGTGTACGTAACCTTCATACACATACCCAGATAGATAGATACATACATATATACATACATACATACCTACACACATACATACATACATACGTACCTTATGCGATTGCGACTCTTTGGTGCGCGAGCCAGAAAACTCCGTGGGGGTGTTAGACTGAGTTTCGTCCGTATCGCTGCCGCTACTGCTGCTGGCCAGGCCGAGACTCGTCGCCAACCCGCCCTGCATGTCATCATGGCTGCGCCTGCCGGTCGAGGTGGTGGTGACACCCGGCACCATATATTTCCCGGTGGCGGGGGCCCCACCGGAATTATTCACGTATCTGGTGGCAGGTTGGTGACTATTGTTTCGCTCGGTGGACCAGGGCGGTGCATCGAGGTAGAGGCGGGGCAGATCGGACGAGGCATGTTGTTGTTGGGTGGGGCGAAGGTGGGCACGGCTTGAGCTGGTCAGCTGGGACGGCATGCTGTGGTGGCTCTACACAGAAATAGATATAGATGGATATAGATGTAGATGTAGATGCATGTAGATATCCTATACACATACAGATGTAGATATAGATGTAGATGTAGATATCCTATACACATACATACATCATATAGGTCTCACCACAACCACTCATTACAATACAACAATTATTTTTACATGTATGTAGCTACTGATATGCACGTGATGTATGTAATTGACCTTGGCGAGTATGCTGTCTGCACGATCGGCTGGCAGACACTGACGCTTGCGATTAGGACGCTGCACAAAACCAACCGAGAGAGATATTACATAGTGTGTGAAAAATCCACTATCACATGTATTGTGTGTGACCCCCCCCCCCCCCGGTGCACGCGCGCATGTATGTGTGTATGTATGTGTGTGTGTGTGTTACCTCAATGCACTTTTCAGCGCGTCCCAGACGTGCACAGCGCTGACACGGTCGCTGTTAACAAACATGACATACTTTCACCTCTGTATATATATACATGTAGAGAGAGAGAGAGATAGATAGATAGATAGATAGAGAGAGCCAAGTACCTGGCCATCACAGCGGGTCTTGGCCTTGTGGCAGATGATGCCTTCACACACACACATAGATTTTGACACAGACAGACAGATAGACGGTAGATAGGTAAGTAGGTGGGTGGGTAAGTAGGTAAGTAGGTAGGCAGGTAGGTAGGTAGAGAGGTTATGTAAGCCTTTCCTCCATAAGAGGAGGGAGTGTGTGTGTGTGTGTGTGGGGGGGGGGGGGGGGGGGCCAAGAGGTGTTCACGTCGGAGTAAGGAAATAGTTACAGGCGCGATGTGATACGCGTCGACTCTGCGCCGGGGCCGAGGCGGCGTCGCCCATCACAGCAGCCGCGTGCACCGGCGACGCTGCAGACAACATACATACATACATGCATAACATACATACACATACATACATACATACATACATATGTTACATACATACATTACATACATACATACATACATACATACATAACATAACATAACATGTGTGAATGTAAGATGTGTGTTGTGTATGTATGTGTGCATGTATGTATGTATGTATTTATGTATGCATGCATGCATGCATGTATGTATGTATGTATGTTATGTTATGTTACATACAATTATACATACATGTTACATATACATAAATACATATGTACATACATACATACATGCATACATACATACCGGTTGGCGACAAGAGCGACGCAGTTAGCGATGGAAGCAGGACCGGTTCCATAATCTATTTGCGTTTATGTATGTGTGTATTATAAAAGTTACTTCGCGATTTATTGATTTTATAAAAGTTATTTTTCACCTTATCTCTTTTTTTGGAAAAGAAAAAGAAAAAGAAAAAGAAAAAGAAAAAAAAATGAATGACGAAGAAAGATAATACGTTTGAACCCCAAGGTCACCACGTGATTTTGACAAAAGATGCGCCAGGGTTTATCAAATACTTACACACGCACTCGCACATACAGACAGACAGACAGAAAGACAGAATAGACACCACCCACAGACGCTAAGAGAAAAGGCAATCAGCAAGACGAGCTGACGGTGACACAATTTCGTTGGAAATTAAAGAACACTCGGGCAAGTGGCACGGCATTGCCTCCGTTTGCTCGTCTAACGCAATTAGTTTGCTCCCGCTGCGCTCACCGTAAACTGCGCTAACTTTCGCTCTGGATTGAAAAGCCGCCCTAAGTGCCACCTTCCGCAGCGAACGCATTCGCGCTCTCACTAGTCTCATAGAAAACGCCAAAAAACACAGCTGTGATTGAAGTGTTTGAGTCCCCTACCACAGGTCATCACATGCAACTTCTCGATGTCTCTGAGTAGTTGATAACCTAAAAGCTGTCAATAATTTTGTCAAATTCTCGCTACCTTCTAGGTTGGTGCAGCAAATCCAATAAAACGACAAATCAATACAAAGAAACAAAAGCAGACAAATAACCTTCTATAAAAAAGGAGACAGCACACTACGAGAAAAATGTACTTGTATGTATCATTAACTTGAACATTTTCGTCTTCCTCTTTAGAAGCAACTCCGGTTCAACCACAAGTATGGTAGATAAAATTTCTTTGAAATGAGAAGGGCTTTCGCACAATTTTTTTAATTGAATACACACTAGTTTATACTCCTATGTGTAAAAGGAGTTAGTGGCTAAAACACTTTCATTCAATTCTCTGTTTGTATCTCTCATATTCTTCAATTAAATTATATGTTGTTTTTCCTCCTTCAATCATCTTTCTTGCTCTAATCTCATCATCAACTCCCATTGGTTGATTTTCAGCACTTAGCAAATTCTCAAATAATCGTAATTGTTTTTTCTTGTTTATTTCTTTTATCTTTTCTTCTCTCTTTACTAAAGATAGTTTTTCTTTGAGTTCCGCTTCTTCTTTTTTCTGATTTAGTAATTCTTCAATAGCGAAAAATTTATTTTGTTCTGCTTTTTCTTGCTTCTCCAATTCCAATAATTCTTGTTTTTTTTCTCCTTTCTATTATGTATAATGTCAAATTTTACTTCGATATTAGTATTATATTTCATTATCTGTGTGTATGTCTTATCTCTTAATTTCTCTAACCACTTATTTGCTTCTCTTTCAACATACTACGTATCACTATCTTCGTTCTCACTCATTGTTGTTCGCACTTTGTTTGTTTAAGGATAATCTGAAAAGAAAAAAGCTGTCAAACTCCAGAAATTAGAAGGTGTGTAATTGACCTGAATCTCTAGGTGAATAGTGTAAACAAAAATTCGCTTTTCCTTTTTATCTGCATTTCAAATTGTCAGCAGAAAATCCAGAAATTCTTACGATTGAGCAAAAAGTTTTTCTCGTGCTTTTTCATTCTGCGACTTTTTCAGAAATCCCAAAATGAACAAGACAAGAAGACCAAACACTCACAGTTTTTGTGTGTGTGTGTAGATGTCAGCCGACCCAACCGCACGTGAGGAACCAGTGGAGCAAGAGCAAGATCACCCAGAAGACCCAGAAATAAAGGTAAGTTTGTTTTTTCTTTCCTTTCTATATAATTTTTTTTGCAGGAGTTGACTGACGCACTTGAAGTTTTGTGGGTTGGTAGTATAACCACAAATAATATACTAAAGGAGTTGGGTAGTAATAGGAATGTAGTAGTTGCTCGCAGTCGAAATGAAAATGCACCCCCAACTAATAGAGGGCAAACACCAATATTGATAATATATTGACAAAAAGAATGGTGTCGCGAAACTTTTTCTTGAAAGGAATGAAGGAATGATACCCTTGAAACTTAGTTGCTACAAATCCCCTATGCGCAAGGACCAAGTACCAGCTCGTTTCATTGTTTAGTTTAGCGATGGGTCTCTCAAATTATTCAGAATTTGGGATAACATAGATACGATTGCTGATTTTTACGGGCTCACTATGGAAACTACTTATCGTGTAGTCTTTGATTAAACAACAAAAATATTTATTAGCATTTCGGAAACATGTTGTACCAAAGCATGAAGACTGCAACATGATTCCGAAAGGGAATTCATGAAGGAATTTATTTTTTTTCTTTTGCAGAGTTGACAATAGGCACCAGGAATACAGGAAAGTTTTTCATTAAAGGTCAAGTATTACTTTAGCCTTTCTCTCTCTTACTAGTTCTAATGTTTTCCTGCTCTATTTCTTCCCTTTTTAGTAGTTCTTTAGTTTTCTTCTCTTTAATAACTTCTTTAGTTTGCTCTTTCATATCTTTTTCTTCGTCAATTGGTTTAATAAAATCAGTTTTCAATAAATCTGTTGGACTTACCAACTCATCATTATTTAATATTAACTTGAATCTGGACCGACCCTTGACTATATAAATAATTTTACTGAAAGTCTTCCCACCTTTGGAGAAAACATTTCGTTTGTTTTCTTTTCTCACACTATCACCGACATTAAATTCATCTATTAAATGATCGAGTGTTATCTCTTGCTTATTTTTGTCTCTTCCGAAAAATATATCTACCGGTTTAGCCTGAATTCCTCTATGAACTTTATGATTATAAGCATTGACTAAGTCCTGAATATAACTAACCCAATCAAAATTACGATTGGTTTCAAATAAAAGGTCAAGCCATCTCCTTATACTTCTTATAACTCTATCAACAACCGCTAATGCTCTATGATCGCCCACTTCATCTACATCATGTTTAATTCTATTTTCAATAAAATATTCGTGGGTCGCTCCTTTATATTATCCCCCGCTGTCGGTAGTAATTGATTTTGATTTATATTTTATTGATTTTAAAACATAATAAACTTCTTTTGCTGTTTTATTTTTTAGTGGAATGATTATTAAATATCGGCTATGACAATCTATCCAGACAAGCATCCAAGCATAGCCCTTATTTCCTTTCTTATCTTTTATCTTACTCATATCTGCTAAATCTAAGAAAACTTGGTCTAATGGTTTATCAACCCATATCGTGTTCCATATTTTCGGGTTCTTTTTCTGATGATGAATTTCAAGGGCTTCTTCTTCTTTTGTTTTAACTACTTCCCCAGTAGGTGCATCTTCCGCATTAATAATTATATGTTTATTGTCAAGTTGATTTTCCTCACTCATCTATATTTAAAACTTGAGAAAACATTTTTCAACATCATTTTTTTCTTTCTTATTTGTCTTTTCAGATTGATTATAAACATTAACAGATATGTTTGATTTCTTTCCTCTCCCTTTCTTCGGTTTCGGTTCTTCTTCACTTTCGCTTTCACTTTCTTCACTCTCCGGCTCAGGCTCCGATTTCTTACTCTTTTTCTTTTCTCTCTTAGTTTCCACTTTCTTTCTTCTTATCTTCATTTTCGCCATCTTTTCAGCAATGATATCAGTAAAATCGCATTCATCTTCACTCTCACTCTGCTTGGGTGTGTCATCTTGGTCCTTCTCATTAATGATACCTGTTGCTAAATTCTTATTTTCTATCTCTGCTATTTTTCGTTCCATATCTTCGTCTTCGCTTTTAACAGCATTTCTGTATTGTTCCAAAACCTTTTAGGCGTGTTCCATTTTTCTCTGCTTAGCCTTTTGTTTAATTCCATCAACTGCTTTTCCCCAATTTTGTCGGCTCGCTTCAGGACTGGGCATTTTAGAATCTCGCTTCGTGCACTCTCGCTTATTCTCAAAATATTCTATACTAAGATTATCATATTTTAGTATTTTTAAAATTAAATACTTATTTGATATATAATGAGTCAATATAAATCATTACTCTGCTTGTCTGAAATCGCAACTGATAGCATTTCAATCGCCAACCTTGAACTAACCAATACCAACATAGTGGATTTAAATACTGACAGAGTGCCAGAAGATTCTGACCCAATGAATCTTTATTATACTGATGCGATTTAACACACGTCTCGCTTTAAAATCAACAACAGACCTAAAAGAAGGGCTTAATTATTATCGGACTGATAACCGCTTTGATGGTCGGTTCGCTTTAAAATCAACAACTGACCTAAAAGAAGGACTTAATTATTATTGGACTGATAACAGCTTTGACACACGTCTCGCTTTGAAATCAACATCAGACATCAAAGAAGGAAAAAATTTATACTATACAGAGAAGTGAGGGACAACGACGAAGTCAAAGCCTCAACTCAACACAGAAGCAATACTTCCAATCCGCACCAAACCAGTCTTTACAATTTGATAGACACAAACATATCTGCGCCATTGGTCGGTCAATACTTAACATATAATGATGTAGATGGTAAATGGAAGAATACCGCCCTCGGTTCAATTGACACACTTTCTGATGTAGTCATAACCGCACCAATAGCCACTAATAGTTATCTCACATATAATTCAATAAACTGGGTAAATAAAACGTTTCCAATAAATGTTGATGAATTCGGCAATATTAATATGGGAGGGTATTTGAATATAACAGGAGTAAATTTACTAAATACCAAAGATGTTGATGAATGGATATTTGAGTATAATGATAATAATAATAAAGTGTCAGCAGGTGGAAGTATAGATAGCCACAGCGATGTGACAATAACAGGCTTCCCAGCAGATAATCAATTACTCATTTATAGCACAGGACAATGGAGAAATACGACTTCACCCTTTCTGAGATTAGACGGCACTGCCAGTATGACGGGAGGACTAAATATGAACAGCCAAAACATTACAAATGTAAATCAACTAAATAGTAGGGCTATCGCAACTTGGTTATCAGAGCACGACTCCAACAACGCGAAAGTGTCAGCAAGTGGAAGTATTGATACACATAGTGATGTGACTATAACAACAGCAACAGATAATCAACTGCTTATTTATAGCACAGGTCAATGGCGAAATGTGGCATCGCCATTTCTTAGATTAGACGGCACCGTCAGTATGACAGGAGCATTAAATATGGGTGGTTATGCTATTTCAGGGGCTTCTACATATAATGAATTAATCTCACCACTCTTGCAGTTGATGGTTCGGTGGTTAAACTAAGAGGAGACCAAACCATAGCAGGAACCAAAACATTCAGCAACATAATAAATGCTAGTGCGGGTATTGACATGAAAAGCCAAAGCATAACAAATGTTAATCTTGTTGATGGTGTGGATGTTTCTGTTCTTGATACTTCTGTGGTTAAATTAAGAGGAGACCAAACCATAGCAGGCAAAAATTTTTTTACATCAGTTTTAGAAGTAAGTGGTTCATCAAATCCTGCTTCTTTTGACGGCATCGGCATCGCCTTTGATACAACAATAGGAATGATTGCAGCACAGAAAATAGCAACAGCGACATTTTATCCGATACAAATAACTGGTTCGTATGTAGAGTTATATTCAGGTAATACTTTAATTATAACCGCAACTGGAACAACATTAAGTTTGAACAACAACAGAATAACAAACTTAGCCACACCATCAGCAACAACGGACGGAGCAAACAAAAGTTATGTGGATACATTAGACATACAAAATGTAAAACTAACAACAGACCAAACCATAACAGGAAGTAAAACATTTAATGGGGCGAGCACTACGATAAAATATCTAACTTTAACACAAACGGCTGATTTTAATAATCAAGTTATCATTAATGGTGGAAATATAACATATAATGGGGCGAGGATATTAAACCAAAATGGAGGAGATATATTCTCTTCACAGACATCAGGTGATTATCAATATTTCTTATTTACTCTAAATGCTGCTACAAGTGGAACCGCGAACCAAAGAGGTTATGTATTCACGAATGTAGCATTTGATGTAAAAGGAGCAGGTCTTTATATTTCAAAACTTTTGGATAATAAAAGTGCTTCATCTGACATTGTCGGTTTTAACAATGCTGGTGGTATGCGGTTTTATGGGGACTTAGATATGAACTCAAACAACATAACAAGTGCTGGAACAATAACGGGAACATCAATCACTTCAACTGCTGGCATATCAACAACAACATTAACAACGAGTGACAAAATAACAACAGCACTAGGCAAACCGATAATCATAGGCAGAACAACGAAAGGAGTAGGAGTAACTGATGGCTTAGAATTATATGGAACAGAAGGAAATGCGAATGGCCCACATATTCAAGCATTCGTTCATACATCAGTTTATCCCACATTCCAATTATTGAATTATAGTCAGGACAATATTGCTCTAAGTTTTGATAGTTATTGGGAGGGGGTGGCTGGAAATCAAGCAACCTAAACTCCAACTTTCAAATATACAAGATAAGCAACAAACTCGCTTTTAACTACAAATCAGGAGTATCACTTGGAGGAGCCATAGCATTTAGCGAGGCAATGAACATAAGCAATACAGGGGCAATAACCGCAAATTCAGGCATATCTGTTGTTAATAGCACGGCAGATATAAGAGGAGAAGCAAGAAGTGGGTCTCATGCTTCACCAGTCGGATTATATGTCACAGCCAATCTTGGAGCATCTTCTGCCGGTGTTGAATTCAGACACAGCAACGGGACACAGGGAGTTGGTTTTGGTTATAATTCAATATATGCTACGGGGAGCAATACCAATCAAGACTTAAATTTTTATGCGAGGGGGAGTGGAGTTATCTATGCTCAGAGTGCTATAAGTTGTTCTTCAACATTAACTCTTCCAACAACATCTAGCGGTTCTTTAACAATAAGACAAAGACCAAGTTCTACTAATGACCCACAAATATTTTTGAAATTGGGAGGATATACGAATTATGGTGTAATTGTTTCTTCAACTGGCTTGCTTCATGCTTGGACTACTTCAAGCTCTACGGGTGAGCCTTCTGGTAATTATAATTATGTTCCACTTGACGGAGCTTGGACAAACTCATCGGACAGGAGGCTAAAATCAGATATTAAAACATAGACTGCGGGGATTGTTGTGAGAAACTAATGAAAATAAATTGTTGTTCATATTATTTGAAATCAGACGAAAAGAAAGAACAAAAGAACCACGGATTTATTGCTGATGAAGTTAAAAAAATATTTCCTGAATTTGTATCTGAAAGTGGAATGAAAGCAGATGATGGAAATGGAAATCTTGAAGGCATAACATATACAAGTTTTATACCAATATTAGTCAGTGCTTTTCAACACATGGCGGAAAAGGTAGTTAATTTAGAAAAAGAAAATAAACTTTTACTTAATATACTACAAGACCAAACCAACCAATTAGCAGAAATACGAGCAGTCGTTTTTTCAAATGTCAAATAATACGCGACTTCATATATCGCCACATATTATTGATGCGTCGGATGGCGATTTAACACCCGAATTAAACTCGTGTCATTTCAGCGGAATTAAAGAACGAAGAAAAAAAATAAAACATGAGCTGGAAGACGAGTGGCGGTGTTGCTGTTTCAAAGAAAGAACAGATGCAAGATTAATCAAATATTCAACTCAAATAGCAATATTAGTTGGTGTCATAATCCTTTGAATTGTTAGATTAAGCGACCCAACAATTAGTTGTGCTAATTCTAACACTTATGTCTCTATCCTTTCGTTGTGCTTAGGGATAATATGTCCTTCACCGAAGTTGAATTAAAGACAGAAAGCAGATAAACCAAGCATATTGTCATATTGGATTTGAGTTTTTTTATGTTCTCTAATATTGTTTATTCTAAATGTTTTACCACACTCACATTGAACTATATGTAAACCATATTCTTTTTTTTGTTGTAAAATGTATTCTTTATTTTCTTCATAATATTGTTTGTTTTGTTGTGTTATTTGCTCTTTATTTCGTTCATAATATGCTTTATTTTTTTCTGCTATGTATTCTTTATTTTCTTCATAATATTGTTTAATTTTTCCTTTATTTTTTTCGCGATATTGTTTGTTTCTTTGTAAAATGTATTTTTTATTTTCTTCACGATATTGTTTTTTTTGTTGCAAAATGTATTCTTTATTTTCTTCACGATATTCCTTTTTAGTTCTTCCTTCTATTCTTTTATTTACATAATTTTCTGTTTGTCTTATTATTTCTCCTTCTCGCCTTCTCAATTGATTTATATTTTCACATGGATAATCTTCAAGTAATTCAGTAAAGTGGTCTTCGTGTTTTAATATTTCAAAACTACTTATGTGTCGCCCTCTACCATATTTATATGCTTTGTAATTTTTTCTATGAAGCCCAAGTCGTTGAGCCAATGTCTGTGTAGTTGAACCGATATACACCTGATCGGTTTGATATGACCTAATCACATATATTTTTCCTTTCTTACAATCTCCAACTCGTGGCATATTGTTTGTTATCTTTCGTTATTATTATATATCATTATGTTTAAATAATAAATCATAAATTATCGCATTCATATAAGTGTACTTTATACCAAGAAGCATCACTATCAGAACATATTAAAGGAATGGCTTCATCAAAACTAACACACCAATCACTCATAGGTTTATACACACATTTAAATTTATTTCTATTCCTTGCTTTATACAATAAGCACAACTCTCATTCTTTTTTTTCGCTTACCCATAAGTAAAAGTCGCAGGCAGTCCGCGAAATAGCAGAGCACACAAACAAGAATATTAAAATCATTTTTTTTATATCAAAGATTTTTAAAATCTACGTATATTATATAGTATGTCGGAGTTCAAATACCAAAAGATTGTTTTTCTAAGCAATGATTTTGTGGGAACAAAACATTTAATAAAAATATTCAAATGTCATTCACACCAACCAAAATGAATGTTAAGTTTATTCATTATACAAACGACCAATCAGAAACAAAAACCAGAATTCTTTATATGGACAGAATTGGAATTATTGGTACATTTGCAGATAGTAATATAGCAAACATTTCAAACGTCAGTTATAATTTAGGTGTCGTTGGATGGACGGACGGACAATATACATTTAAAGTATAAAAAAGCGATGCGGGTGAATTAGATACTGATAATTTAGCGGGAAGAATTGTTGTATGCCTAGAGTTTTTAGGATGATATTTGTTTCAGACTACGTCTTCAACAAACATCGACAACCATTAAAGTAAAAAATAAGGTAAAATATATATTGAACCACACAAGTACGAAGTGGCGAAGCAAGCGGAGACCGGAGGTCGTAGCATGGAAAAGATTAATAGCATTAAGGTGAAGCCTGTAAAACAAGAGGGTGATGGAAATAAAAAAGCCAAGGGTTATAAATTATTCAATGAGCCGTATGCAAATATATTTCTACTCGCCCGTAAGAAGAGCGGGAAAACGACAGCACTCTTTGAAATACTTAAACGGACAACAGACAGAAAAACCCGTATTGTCATTATCGCTTCAACAATACACAAGGACTACATTTATAAAGCAATGGTAAAGCACTTTAAGAACAGGGGAAAACCCAATGGCAATATATACCTTTCTTAAATCAGATGGTGTTAATGTGATAGACTATGAACTTGACAAACTGAACAGACATGACGAGCAACACGAAGGCGAAATTAGACAGGACGATAAAGAACCGATGGAGAAACCACAATTTCTTTATTTTGGAAAAGAAAAGAAACAGAGCGCCGCGGAGGCACCAAAAGAGCGACCAAGTAAGTATATTTCGCCAGAGGTTGTTTTTGTTTTGGACGATTTAGGAAGTGGATTAAGAGATAAGTCCGTAAGCGATTTGTTAAAAAAGAACAGACACTATAAAAGTAAGGTTATTATGTCAAGTCAGTATCTGAACGACCTACGGCCAGAAACCATTAAGCAGTTAGATTATTTGTTAATCTTTCCGGGTCAGTCTCAGGACAAAATAGAACTCACTCGTGTATAAACACTTAGACCTATCTTTTGATTTTGATTATTTTCTTCAAAAGTATCACGAAGCAACAAAGGAGAGATTTAATTTTCTTTATGTATCAAGTGTTGATGATGAATTACGAAAAAATTTTAATTTTAGATTAAAATGATATTTGACAATTTCACTTCGTGCTATTCACACTCTCGTTTATTGTCAAACATCGAAACCATTAAAGCAAAAATGATGTTTTATGAAACCGCGTAGCGGGTGAATAAAATATCAAAATAATATTTTTAGAATTATTTTTTTCTTTTTGCTGAAAGATTTTAAAAATCTTTTTAATATATGCCAGTATCACCAGTGATAATTTCACAACCATCAGGATATAACATCGGATACAATCCATCAATGCCACAGAAGGGAGGAAAAAAGAAAACTAAGAAAAAGGGATGTGGACAAAAGGGAGGAAAGATTACCTGGGCAAAGGTCGGAAAAAGGGCCTTGGCTGTTAATAAATTTCTTCGCGATAATAAGGTAATCTCTAGAACTGCGGGGGCATTGAGTAGCATTGGGGTGCCTTACGCAGGTAGTCTTAGTGCTACAGCATCAAAACTCGGATATGGTAAGCAACGAGGAGGGGCTGTAAAGTTTCATTAAATGATAATTTATTCTGACTTCGTCATCATAAAACATCGATGACCATTATTTTTTCCTAAAATAAAAAACGATGTTTTAGAATAATGAGAGTGCGAAGCACGAAGCGCAATTCTAAAATATCAAATGGTTGCTAAAAAGACTAATAAGAAAAAGACTAAGGTAAGACCCCCACGAGTGTATAGAACTAAGAGTGGGAGACCTTATATTATCCAGAAGGGTAAAAAATATTATCTTAATTTTGGTAAGAAAACAAATGATATGAGCACACTTCAAATCGTTAAGTTGTTTTTGAAATATATTGGTAAACCAAAGTCGCAAAGGGAAACTCGCAAACCAAGGGAAAAATAATCAAATCTGATTTCAATCGTCTTGAACACGAGAACAGAAACCAGATACAAAGCAACCTACAGAAAAAATACGACATGATACACGAGCAGGAAGAAAAGGAAAAGAAGAAAAGGGATGAGATAGAAGAAGAAAAGAAAAGGCTAGAAAGAAAAGACAGCCGATGCCGAGGAACAAAAAGAAATAAAGGACAGGGAACATAAAAGAGAACTAGCGGATATTAATGAACGACAAGAACAAAAAGCCAGAGAACTAAGAAGGGAGCAAAAACTCATAGAAGATGTAAAATAGGAAGAAGACAGAAAAAATAGGATACAAGCATTACCACCGCCACCACAATATCAATATATTATGCCACCGCAACAGGGACAGCCACAAGCACCACCATTAGGAGCACCGCCACAAGCACCACCATTACCTAATTTAGGAGATGAAACACCATTGAAAACGAAAGAGCAATATGAGGAAGAAAAAAAGCAAAAGCGGAAAGATATTGAAACACTTAAATTAGCGGGATATACAGATAAGTTCATAAAAAAGATGAGTCTCAAAGACTTACAAAAAGCCAGTCAAGATATTCAGACGGCTATAGCCACAGCAACATTTTTAGAAGAACAGAAAAAGTTAGCAGAAGAATATAAAGAAAAACTTGAAAAGGAAAAAAAGAAGGCGGAAGAAAAGGGTAAGCATCTTAAAAATTTACAAATTAGTTAACTTTTAATCTCTGGATTTTCAAAAACTTATCACCCAAACATTACTATCAAAGAGTTAGCACAGGCTTTAAAAAAAGAGACTAGATAGTGAAGGTCATAAAAAATTAAATTACAAAGACACTTCAAAGTGGATAATTAACATGATTAAAAGGTTTAATATTGATGTTGGAAATGAAAAGGAAAACGTAAAAAGAAAAGTAGCGGATTATGCTAGATATGAAGAGTATATGGGTATTGATGAACAAAAAAGGGAATGGAGCGAAAACATTAGAAGAATTAATTGATAAGCTATTTTCAATAAAAATAATAAAAAAATATCTATCCCGCAATGATTGGAGGCACACAATGAATAAAAAGGATTTTGTAAAAACTCTAACTAGCAAAATGACTCTCGACCCAAATGTTGATAAACAAGTTTCAGCGGATTTAAGTGTTGATGAAGGGATGCCACCAACTACCATACCCCCGCCGCCAGAGCCGACAACAGATACAACTACACCGCCAGACCAACACCACCAGAGGACACTTCACCCCCGAGCGTCGCGGAGACACCGCCAACAGACAGACAACCACCGCCAGACGAACAAACTGGAGAGGGTCGCGGACTAATGACTAATGAAATAGATGAAATAATGAAAAAATATGGATGGTATCTCGGAGCGATAGCAAGTGATGAAATCTAAGTTGAAGCCAGGAAGCGGAAAGCGATACGGATTTATTATGAATTTGGACCATCACAAACAAGCGGGGTCTCATTGGATCGCCGTATGGATAAGTCTAGATAAAGACAGGAGTGTTGAAGTCTATGACCCATTAGCACTTTACGAGCCAACAGAAGACTTTCAACAACAAATGAAACAACTAATTGACCGAAGCCACCCAAGCACATATCTATTAATGAAAGTAAATAAAGTTAAAAATCAATCAAACACCTCAGACACATGTGGTTGGCATAGTATGAGGTTTTTAATGGAGCGGGCGAAAGGAAACAGGTTTAAGTTTAGTTCGTGTTTCACAGATTTAAAAGAAGAAGAAGCAGAAAAAGTAAAAGCACAGAATGGTTATGGTTTTGACACCTTTATTTGATATTTGTTTCAGACTACGTCTTCAACAAACCTCGGGGGCTACGCACTTTTAAGGATTACGATAAGCATTAATTTTTTTGAAAAAGAAAAAACGATGTTTTAGAATAAGAGAGAGTGCGACAGCACGAATCGCAATTCTAAAATATCAATGGACTACAAAGGGGGTAGGTCAAGTAGTATCTATTACATTAATAGTAAAAATAGGATAACCGGCACTGACAGCGACTTTACACACGAAGTCAATATGAAGGGGCTAGACAATCCCACACATTGTAAAATTCTTCATATTTACATTCCGAAGTCATATTATTCGGTGGCCTCACCATATAATACCTTTACACTTAGCGAAGACGGATATGAGGCTTTAATTACGATACCTGAAGGAAACTACAAAATGAACAATTTAAAAAATAAACTGGCAGAGGTGCTAACCGCAGACAGCCCTAATAATTATAATCCAGTAATAATACCAACATAGAACCAGAAGATGGAAAATTAACATTCAGTGTGTCAGAGAATAAAGGAATTCAACCGCGGTTTATATTTGATACAGATACCTGTATTCACGAGGTTATGGGTTTTGATAGAAATTCAACATATTTCTTCGCTAATGATTTTATCGCCGAATGTGATTATTCTAACTGGCGAAAAGACTTTATACCTTCAATCGGACTCAGTTGGTGAAGGAGATAATCACGTGCTACAAAAAATATACACAGCCAACGAAATTTCATTTGGAGCCGTTATATATGACGGAAGTGGGTCTGAGTGTGGTAAGAAATTATCAACCAGTTCAAATCATGTATACAGGTTTTATCTTACAGACGAAAACGATCAGGCTATAAATCTTAATGGGTTAGGTATCGTTATGACATTATTAATTTACAGAGAGACAAATTATTTTAATTTATTTACATCATTTTTCAATTTGTTAAAATCTAGATGATATTTGACAATTTCACTTCGTGCTATGCACTCTTGTTTATTGTCAAACATCGTTTTTTTAACTTTAATGGCTTACGATTTTTTATGATGACGAAGTCAGAATAAAATATCAATTAATTTAATTTTAGAATTATTAATTTTTTTCTATAAATATATTCTGGTGAATTAGTTAATTTTCACAACTGCCTAAAAAAAACAAAAAATGCCAACTCAACACGGCGGAGAATTAGACTTCAGTAAGACTGATTATATCAGCGGTTCGTATCGCCTTAACAAACTTACTCCTCGCGAAGGAGCAGGAAATGTTGTTGTTACTTCAGCGGGCGGTCAGGAAAGCACATTCGACCTTATCAGTCGCCCATTTGACTTGGCAAAGTCGGTGCTGAGTTTCACTTACGTCCCAGGTGCTTCAGGAGTTGCAGATAGACACAATCGTATTTTTATGGATTGTTTGAGTATGATTAGACAGATTCAACTTCAAACCCGTAGCGGTGTTTATTTGTATGATTTGAATAATGTCGGAACTATTACGAAAATGATTTGGAAGCCTGAGACTTCATTGAAGGACTTTTTGGCACTTGAGAACCATGGAGCAGGTCTTGGTGTTGGGTGTATGCTTCAAAAGTGCAATACTGATGGTCGTGTTACAACAGCCTTTACTGCTAACGTGTATGCTGGTCAACAGGCAAGTGTAGCGACTGTAGCGGGTAGTATTGATACCGATGGTCACCTTCAGGCAACATTAAACCGTTTTGGTAATGCTATTGCTGGGGCTATCACTCCTCCATCACTTAATGCACGAAGACATGATGATACTTTGCTGACAACTGGAGCGGGTGCTTTGTCTGCTGTGAATGTTTCATACACTGAGGCGAAGTATCTTGAGGGAGGTATTGGTGGTGCTAACACAGACCCCATTATTTATGTGAAGATTCCATTGTCTATGATTTACAATACTATTTTCGCACTTGATAAGACTATTATGTTTCCTGAAATTCTGACCATGAAAATTGTTTGGGCTGCTAGTAATAGAACTGTTTATCATGTTGGTGGTTTTAATGCTAATACAGGTCTTGCTACCACTATTAACACAGCAAATCAAGGTTCTTTTCCTTGCACCGCTAATTCGCAGGTAGCAAACTTAAACTTGTTTCTAGCGGTTGAAACAAACCCTGATGTTATCCAGTCTATTCAACAAAAAGTGAGCAGTGCCGGAGGTATGTCTTTTACGATTGACTACCCATACTCATACAAAAACACAATTCAGGCATCTACAAGTCAGAACATTATTATGAGGTTCGATAGAGGACACGGACGGAGAATTGAGAAAATTTACCATTCAGCATTTAATAATGAAGAAACAAAGAATACCGCGTATGATAACGATAATAGGAATGGTTCAAAGATTACTTCCTTCTATACTACCCTTGACGGGTCTAGACTTCAATAATTTAATATTAGCACTGCTAATACAACCCTTGAAGATTACATGTATCTAAAAAATAAGATTGAAGGCAGTGCTTTGGTAAATAGCAATGTCTATCAATACAACTGGTTCTGGGTGGATACATTTGACAACACTCCCCCGCTTTGGAGTAAAGACCAGAATGAAATTAGTGGGCTTGACCTTTCTCAAGAGAGACGCTGGGAGATGATGGCTACTACTGCAAATGTTGGTCTCAATCATTACACTCTGGCTATCACTCAGCGAGAGGTTCAAGTGAAGGCGAATGTTATTACTATTTCTTAATGGATATGAATAGATTTCTGAATAAAATATCAATGATTTAAATAATTTTTTTTTGTTTTATATATAAACTCGTTATATAAACAAAATCGTTTGTGTGATACACAATATGTCTCACCAGAGAAATTTAATCGCACAGAATCCAGACGGAGATTTTATAAATGTCAAAGTAGGATATGATGGTGGTATTAAAACTGATAATATGAAAACTGCTTTTGGAGAAACACTAGTTGGACAATTAACTCCAGTTGTTCAGGAAATCTTTCCATACACTATTAATACAAGGGTATGGACTAAAACAGAAACAAAATCTTGTGTATCATTTTTGAATAATATGGCAGAATTAAAAACGCAAGCCGATAACACGGCGAATGCTATCCTAACAAGTAAATGAAGAATAAAATATTGGACGGGTATGGGAGTTGTTGGTCGCTTTACTGCTATATGGACAACTGATGACACAAAATCCTATTATTCGTGTGTAGGAATTGGTGAAAGTGAATTTTTAAATGGTTTTTATTTTTATAAAACTAATGTCTGGATGAGAATTCTACATGCCAAAGGAGGGGCAACGACTTATATTCAACAAGCAAACTGGGATGACCCGTGCAATGGAACAAAAGATATGCCTGTTATTGATTGGAGTAAAGGAAATGTATTCCAAATTCAATTTCAATATTTAGGCTTTGGTGCTATAAGGTTTTCTATAGAAAATCCTACGACAGGCGAATTTCAATTAGTCCATACTATTAAGTATGCGAATGCCAACACAGGTGTAAGTCTAAGAAATACTACTTTACCATTTACTGCACTAATGAGAAATGATGCTTCTACCGGAATTCAAACTCTTAAAACCGCGAGTGTTGGATTATTTATTGAAGGATGTAATACGATAAACACAAGTATAACGAACGAAGTGGAAGGAAGTAAAGCAGCAAACACAACTGAAAGCCCTATTATTAGTATAAGGAATAAAGCAACATTTGATGCCGCTGGTGCTAATTTAACAAATTATTCAAATGTTTCCCACGTTGATAAGTATTACGAATGAAGATAGTAAGGCGTGTGTAGTAAGAATGGTATTGAATGGAACACTAACTGGAGCAGGTTTTGCAGATGTTGATACTAAGTATTCAATGTAGATACTGATACAAAGGCGAGTGCCGTTGCCAACGGAACAACAATTTTTAAACTTTACGTAAATTCTCAATCAACTCAACAAATAAATCTTAGAAATTATGATATATATCTGTCTCCTAGTGATGTATTGACTTTTACACAAAAATCCGTTGCTACTGCTAATAATGGTTCAAATGTTAATGTTATCGCTAACTTCATAGAAGGCCAGTGATATTTGTTTCAGACTACGTCTTCAACAAACATCGAAAAAAAAATAATAAAACGGAAAGCGATGTTTTGTGATGACGAAGTCAGAACAAAATATCAAAGAATTTTTTTATGTCACCCACATTTTGGCACCATGGCTGTTGAACTAACCATTCAAGGTATGGTTTATCAATCTTGGCAACATCTTCAATGTTTTTGTGTGCATATTTTCCATATTGAAGAATGACATCTTTTTTGCCATACATCCTTCGTCTGTAGCATTCGCTATACATCCTTCGTCTGTAGCATTCGCTATACATCCTTCGGTAGCATTCGCTATACATCCTTCGTCTGTAGCATTCGTTATACATCCTTCGTCTGTAGCATTCGCTATCTCTTCGCCTACATTCGCCTTTATTTCGGTAATTCCAGTGTCTTTTAAATCAGTCGCTGTAAAAGGTGTGCTTTCTTCTTTGTCCGTTATGGTCTCCAATGGAATAACTACTTTCACGTTATCGTCCCTCGGCTTGTATTGCTCATAGAAAGAAACAATGTCAGGTTTAGTCCATTTAATTGTTGGCTTTTTTATTTCGCTGTCAATGTTCCATTTTTCAATTTCGTTTAAGTAGTCTTGTTTGGTGTTCAGGTCAGTCATCATATATATAAAAGATATTTTATTCGGATATTTTTAATATCTTCATAAAACATCGAAAGCATTAAAGTAAAAAATAAATAAATTAGCAAACGATGTTTTGTGATGACGAAGTCAGAACAAAATATCAAATATATTTTTTTACTTCACTTTTAATGTCTGTAAATTTATCAAACCACGGCTGTTTCATAACCCATTCAAGATATGGTTTGTCAATGGTAGCAATATCTGAAACCTTCTTCCCGCGATACTTACCAAACGGAAAAACATCGGTTGGCTTTCCTTCTCTACTTTTTTCAATTGCCTTAATTTCCTCATCAATTATCTGTTGAACATCTCTTACTGAAAAGAATTCCTTATTCTTCTCAATTGAAAGTTTTCCAAATTTTTCACATAGTCTAGTGAGGGTGGTCATTGGTCTATACAGGGTAATAAATTTTTTTTATGGAAAAAAAATTAATTAATTGATCTTTTATTTTTTTAAGACTTGATTTGATATCCGTAAGGGATACTATCATTATCTGTATAAAATTCACGTCCGCACCATCTTGTTTTATTAACTACTTTTACAACATTCTTTTGGTGTTGTATGCTAAAGTGTTCAATATGTTGTTGTTTGCTGTTTCTGCTAGTATGTATTTTCTTCATTATAAAGTCTCTGGTATTAGTTAAACTTTCACCCTTATACATTAATTCATAAGCGGTTGGATTTAATTTTTTCAAATCCAAACCTTTTCCTCTAAAGTGGAAATGAGTTTTACCTTTTTCTTCACCTTTCTTTACATACTCTAACATATACAATTTTGGTGCTACCCATAATATATTATTCCCCTTATTATTTTACAATCAGTTCCAAGGTCGTCATCCATTCCGCCGATTGTTTTATCTCTAAATCTCTTTATACGTTCAATGTTTCTTACGTGGCTTTCAATGCTGTCTGTGTCTGTATAATAATAGTCTCTGTCTAGGTCGTTGTCTGGGTTGGCTTCGGTCATATACTTATACATAATTCGTCTGCTGTATGCTAGGATAAATGTGAGTTGGTTTTGTAATTCTTTCTTCTTTTTCTTGCTCATCTCTTGGAATACCACTGATTAACCATAATTCACCATTAGCATCTTCAAACTTTTCAACATCAGTTATTACGTGTTTAGCCCAGAATTTCCAATACTAGTGATTTTTTGTTATGTATTTACTTACAGAATTAATTGGTCTTTGAATTGTCTTTCCATATAAAGCATTCATAAATAATTTTGCTAATAAATACTGCGGTGTTCCTTTCTTTGAATTTTGTTTTTTCTTGAATAAGTCCGAAATATATTCTTTAAATACTGGTTTGGCTTCTTCGGTGTAATATCCACGATTGATTTTGCCTTGGTAGCCAAGTTCAATCATATCTTCAATATCTATTAAAGTTAACCATTGGTCTTTCATATCTCTTAACTCCCAATTTAAACACCCCTTACTATCTTTATACGGAACCCGTGGATGTAATATATTTTTTGGAGATATGTAATCAACATTATATATCCTGAGTTTGCCTTTCATTTCTCCTTCACATTCCTTTATTTCGCCAGTCATAAATAGTTCAAGCATTGCAGTTGGATAAAGTGAGACTACATCCGCATCAATAAGATAATCTGCAACCTCATCAAAGCCGATTTCACCATTCACGTATTTTTGATATTGCTCCGAAATAAATCGCCTTTTGCTCGGATAAGTTCTGGCACCATATACAGCCTTTCTAAAATCTCCTTCTTGTTTTATAGTAGGTAATTGAATGATGTATTTTCCATCTATCCTTTTTTTTCCCATAAATTGAATGTAAGAGACGAAGTACAGATAAAGGCGGTTAAATTCGTCTTGTGCTCTTCATATGTTTGTCTATTTAACGTGTCGTGTAATTCCTTTAGTCCAATAACATCCTTTTCTAAATACACCAAACATTCTTTTTTCGTTTCTTCATCCATTTCCTCCCATCTTTTTGCCTTGTCGTGATCAAAATCTCCTTTTAAAACATTACAACCTAATGTCTCAAGGTTCTTTTTAAGGCTTCCTTCCGTGTGCGTACACATATCCCAGAATTTTATATTCTTGTATTCCATTGAGATAATAGCACCATTATTAATCAATGGTGTATCTTCTATCTTTCTTTTAATGAATTCTTTTTGAAGAAAGTAATGGTCAAATTTACTACCATTAAAAGCATTAACATATAATTTCGCCTTTGGTTTCTTCTTTTTTAATTCTTCCGCATATTCAAAGATTATATCAAGAAGTTTCGGAATACAATCATCGCCAGCGACATATTTAAAACCAATATCCGCAATGGTGTAGCCTGCTATATATGGTGTGTGTAATTCATATTGATTTGTAAATGTCTCAAGGTCATAATAAAAAACCTCATCTTGATTATTGTAATTTATTTCTTTAAATCTAGTTAATAAAGACCTCGCTTGATTTTCTTTCTTTCTGATTTTCGCTCTTACATAAGAAATTCTTTTATTATTACATTTATGATTATTGTAATATTCTTTATAACAATCTGGACATTTATTTTTGTTCCTTGTAATGAAACTTATATAATGTCCTTTAAGAAGATAACAAAGCACATCTGCAGTAATTAAAGGGTCTTCAAAGTTTTTGAATGTCTGTTTGCTTGTTACATCAGTTAATTCAAAATACTTACCTTCAATACAATATTTTTTTAAGATTTCAAAGCCGACTGATAAAGGTATCGGAGTATTAGACTCTAGTTTGAATTCTTGTCTAATATCATTACATACTTTTTTTATTGATTTTTGATTTTCCTTTCAAAGGTAGATTTAATATATCCTTAAGAACATAGAAGAAACAATTATTATCCTTACTCCTTGGATTAATATGAATTCCTTCGTCTGTTTTATTTTTCAAGTCCTTACCTGAAGAATTACAACCGCCTGCGTCTTCTTGGATAACTTGAATATTTATATATGGAATAATTCGTTCATATCCGCGAGCACTTGATTCAAGATTTTGTTCGTTATATAGATATATATCACGAAACAGACCATCAATGTCTTTTAACTTAACTGAATTGAAAGTTTTCCATTTATAAAACTTACTATCGTCATCATCCGTTATAAAAGCAAACTTAACGTGAATACTTGCATCGTTTGTCATACCTCTAGTTCTAACATCTGACTGCTCTCATGATTGTTAGTTCAATCACATCCATATCATAAAAGTTAATATCAAGATTTTTGAAAGGGTATGTAAAGCCATTTATAGCTCTATTTCTTATTGGTCTTAGTTCAACAAGTTTTACCTCTCGCTTCTTCGCTTCCTGTGTCTTAGTTTCCCTTAAGTTCGCCCTTACCTTCGCTAGTTCTACATTTTCCTTTGTTGGTCTGGGTGGTAAAGGTGGTGGCATATTTTACTTTTATATTAGTGTGGATATAAAAATAATAAAATAAATTAAATTGTTTTACCGATATTATATATATAAAAAATCTTACTTTTAAATAGAATTATTTTACATTTATAAACAAACGGAGTTTGTGTTATAATACAAAAAAAAATTTGTTTACATGGAAAAAAGTATTTTCAACCCTTAGGATTTCTCTCTTGCTTTCATTTCTTCATACTCTTTAAGTTTCCTGTTTCGTTCTTTCAATTTTTCCTTTCTTCTTATATTTACTTTTTCGCGGTGCTTATAATAATAAGCAGTTGCTTTTTCATTGTTAGCCTTTCGTTTGTCCTCTGGTGTGAGATATTTCTTGTGTCTTCCCATATCTATATTATAAGTAATAATATTTATTTCTTGAAATAGTTTTACACTTTAAATAGAAATTAATTATTTATTTTGGTGCTCCACTTGATAGAAGTCCACCAGAGATTTCTTCAACATCTATAATAGTATATTTTTCACGAAATTTCCAGTATTCAGAATTTAATTTTATAAATTTTTTAAATGGAGTTCTTTTATTTAATTGTTCAATAGCCTCAGAACATATTTTCAATTTATATAAGTCTTTCATATCTTTTTTTGATTTGTTTTTGATAATATCCGCTTGTTCTTTCCATGATTTATATGCTTTAACATATCTATCATTCATTTCTTGTTTTGTAAATATTTTAATAGATACGTCATCAGCCTTCGCTTCTGGAAAAAGAGAATTATATATTTCTTTCATCTCTTTGTCTGCTTGTTGTAGAATTGTTAATTCACTCATTGTATATTATAAGTAATAATATTTATTTCTTTAAATGGTTTTACATTTTATTTTTGTATAAACGACAACTTGTTGTCGTGTTATAACAAATCATGAGTGATTTTTATAATATCTTTCAATATCATCATGCCTACGAATTATGCGAACGACTGGATAACAACCTTTCATAACATCTTCTTTCTCTGCGAAAAAGTTTTTATGAAAATCTGATTTTTCGTGCGTGTATTTGCTATATATCCCTATTGTCTTACCACAGACACATGTATATTTCTGTTTTCTTCTTTCTTTAATGTATTCTGCATTCTTCTTCTTGCGAGTATCCATTCTATATAAGATTGATAAAAATTTTCTTTTTAAGATACATACATTTTTCTCGTAGTGTGCTGTCTCCTTTTTTATAGAAGGCTATTTGTCTTTTTTTGTTTCTTTGTATTGATTTGTCGTTTTATTGGATTTGCTGCACCAACCTAGAAGGTGGCGAGAATTTGATAAAATTCTTGACACCTTTTAGGTTATCAACTACTTCTCTGGTATTTCTGTTTGCTGCCTGCCTGCCTGCCTGCCTAATACTCTGCCTGTCTAGTGTTTAAGTTCCCAGACCCAGCGTTACCAATTGGTAAGTTTTGCTAAAATTTCACGCAAACCTGGCTCAGACTGTTTCCAATTGGTAACAAAAAATGTTACCAATTGGTAACAAAAATTACTAATTGGAAACTCCGGGAACTTAAACATTAGATCTGTCCAGCGATCTGTCCACTACCCGGGTGCGAATATTGATTTTCATCAATATTTTCAAAAAAAAATTTGATTTTTCAATATTTTTCAACAAAAAAATATTGATTTTGAAATCAATATTAATCAATATTAATATTGATTTTTTTAAAAGATTTTTTTTTGTAAACCAAGGCAAAAAATATTGATTTTGCTACAATATCGATATTGCACCATTATTGTCACTAGTTTTCAAGTATTTTCAAGGGAAATTTGTAATGCCCCCAACGATAGCTCGTAAAAAGTCGGTAATACAACCAAACACAGTCCTCAAGAATGAGAATGATGTCTCGTTGTATTAGCTCAGTGAAGCCAAAAAGGAAAACAGCAACAGACCAGGAATAAAATGGCATCAGGTCCAATCCGGACAAATAATACTGAAAAACAAGCTGGTGCACCTGTCACCAGGAAAAGGTATTTTTACCGGCTATCCGGGGGGTGATGCCTACAGTACCCCCTCCCGATTTTATGACGGAAATAGCATTTTCGTCATACACCTTCTGATTTCTTTCTGCAAATAGTATGCGCTATGGAGTCATGCCACACAGCGCATCGACCCACGGATAGACGCTAAAAGACGATAAATATATCCTCATACGGCACGTCAAAGCGGATTCTCTAGCCTTTCTTGTAAATTTTGAACTCCTTCCCCTCAATTTTTTTTTCGGCAGTATGTCAAGAACAAACGTACAATTAATAAAAAAATACAAGCAACGTGGTGCTGTAGTACGATTCCCCCTTTGATCTCCTTCTTCTTCTTATCATTATCATTATTATTATTATTATTCACAGGGAGATCGTAAGTACATTGTCTTTTTTAATGACATACCCTTGTATAAGGCGGATATCCTATGATATAGTATTAGGGGGCCAGTCCTAATAGCTATATCCGAAGTCGAGGTGTATGTACCCGACCCTGCGATATACCGACACAAGTAGAGATTGACCGTGCTCAGGTACGACAGTATATAATCTATCGTAAAAAATAATTTAATGAAAGTTTCAGAGAACATTTCATTTTCGAGAACATCATCCCAGGACTTGGAAAGGGTCATACCCGGGAACACCATCGCTCAATACACTAGCGATCCCCGTATACGGTGTAGTATCATCGTCGATCGACCTTTCGCACTCGTATGTTGCGATCGAATGCCAAGTTATATCACTGAGTCTTTTTAATATTCATATTGATAACTGATGATGCATGATCAAATCATGATACGCCGTGGGCAATCAATCAGTTTATTTGAGACGCATAAAGAAAAATAGTTTCTTTGTCACTGCCTTCGTCGTCTGGCGCGGATTTCTTTGCCTGGTGGAGGACCACCAACAAAAGTCAGATCGAACTTTGACTGTTCGAGAATGTCCCAGATCTTATTAGGGATTCCGCCCAACGATAATTCAAAAGGGACATCAAGCACTCCTCTTGGCAGTGTCTGAATGGTCCACGCAGTGTAATCCTTGTCTCTGGGAGTAATTGTACCATCCCATGTCTCGAGACTTTTTGCGTCTTTATATACTGGCAGATAATGTCTTGCCTTTGGTACCTCAACCGGGTCCATACTTCTCCAAAACTGGAGTATCGGTTGTACTATCTTTGCGGCTGATGATATTTTGAGTGTCCGTGTGACACGCATCTGTCGTGGGACCGCCACGACCCGCATCAAGTATAAGTCTGAGAGAGTGTCATCAGCGACATGTTGTTCCGCTGGTCTCATCAGATAGAAAACATTTTTCACCCATGCGATGGTTGCTATCGCATCGCCTTCCTTCCATCGCTCATGGACAATCTCAACGTTGCCCGCGTTTGGGTCAGTGTCCGTCCCCTCCTCCTCCTGGTGGACGTCCTTTGATCTCATCGACCTCATCGCCTTCCTCGGTTGGTCGTTGATAAGATCATTCCGCGCTCTCCTTAGCTGCGCCTCTGTGATCTTTTCTCCTTCTTTCCGCTATGCTCTCGCGGAGACTTGGACTGAGTCCCCACCGCGCTTATGCGGTCAGTCTTCTCCTTGCTGTCCACCTCACTCTCCTCCTTCTCAGCTATCGGTGCCCGATAAGCATCGTCTTGGTCTATGCCAGCCTCCTTGTGGATGGGCGGCACCTCTTTGAAATCATCCTTCATCCGTTTTAACGCCTCCTCAAGGATTCATCTTCCAGTAAGAAGGGATCATACTTAATCAGCCTTCTTACATTCACAATTTGCACCTTCCCTCTACCCCTGATCTTGTAATTCAGAGGTCCCGTCTGTTCCATAATCTGATAAGGTCCTTTCCAGTGAGTGAACAGCTTAGAGCTGACTCCCTTCGGGACTTGAGGATGGTACAATAGTACAATATCCCCGACCTGGAACTTGATCTGATCCAAGTGCTCTTGTCGCACCCCTTCAGCATCAGTCTTTCGGCGCTCCGCCTCTCTATGCGCCCTGACTATTTGTTCCGCCTCCATCTTCACTCTAAATCTCATCCCAAACAACTCATCCGCATCCGCCCAAGTGTCTTTTGGGTGAAGGAGCGAAGTCGGGATATCAGGCTCACGCCCATATACTAACTGATATGGCGAGATTGAGCTCTTCGAGCCTCCTGACGCCGTAGAGGGTAGACAGTTCATTGCAAACGCAAATGATGGTGCTGCCTCGACCCATGCTCTTTGATTCTCCTTCTTCGTGCAATACATCTTTAGCGAGGCTTTGAGGGGTCTGTGTACCCGCTCGATTTTCCCATTTGCTCGCGGGTTATAGGCAGTAACATATTGCCATTTCATCCCGTAATACTTAGATAGTTTGTCGATGACCTCGTTATTAAAGTCCGAGCCTCGATCAGAACATATCTTTCTTGGTACTCCGATCTGTGAGATGATCCTATCGATCAGCGCCTCGGCCGTCGTCTTGCCGGTAACGTCTTTGACAGGGATGATCCACACATAGTTGGTGGCTCTGTCAATAGCCGTAAGGAGGTATTTGTAACCATCCTTCGATTCTGGGAAAGT